>PVKA01021339.1:0-38833 GCA_004027165.1 Ctenomys sociabilis | reverse complement strand
TATCTATCTTATTTGAAATTTCAAATCATCTCTCCCAATGTGAAATACTAGAAGTAATTTATTAAAATATTTATTTAATTTATTTAAATGTTAATTTAAAATAATCAAAATGCCTATGCCAGATTTGAAAATAATATCATCAGCATACCTTTACTCAAATATTAATGTGATTCTTTAAAATTTAGCTAACTTTCATGTCTTCATTGAAGCAAATGTCTGCCTCTACATGAAAATAAATGTAAATATTTTGAAGTATTTATACTGCTGAATCCTCATAAAAAAGTTGCATTTACCTAGAGATTTTTATTTTGATTTCTTAATCATTGATCCATTTCTAAATATACTGTGTTTTAAGATTTGTTTATAAAATATTTAGCTTGGTTTCCATTTTATTTTCAAGTATAGTAACTTTCCTTCTTTTGACCACTAGAATATTTTTAAAATTTTCTTTATGATCAAATTTCCAATTTTTGAGTGACATGTTTTCTTTAAAAAAAGACACCTTATGAGAAATTTCATTAAAAATTAAAATTTAGTGCAAGTAAATTTCATTCTAATAATTCCACATGGTAAACAAATGTAATAAAAATAATTTATCCAATCAGAATAATGAGATGTATATTTTCTATATTTGTGTAACCTTTGCCACCTCATTGAACACATTGTATAATGGACATGGTACTATTAATATTACATCCTTAATGTATTTTACTTTGGAATGATGCTAACTCTGTCTCTTGCCAATTCTAATATCAGGTTCCAAGTAATAACTACAATACAAAGAGAACTGAATATCCATTCTAGGGCTAGGTTATGAACTTCACAACTTACTTGGGTACCTATTCTCACTGATTTTTCTTGAAAATAGTATGCTCCTGGTGCCCAGTGTTAATTCAGTTGGGACCTGTAAAACTAAAGGGAAGGGAAATGCTAAGGATCAGCAAAAGGTCCAAAAGTGGGGGTTGATCCTAGAAGGAAACGGGCCTTGGTTTGTGCCAGTTATACTGGCTAAGCAGTCCACTCATCTTCCTATTTTGGGGGGAGATGTGAGGACATTCTAAGAAGACCACGCATGGACTGGGAAAAACCATGTTTTGGATGGAGGTGGGAAGCCGAAAGGCAAAATGAAGAGGAAAGTCGTAAGAAATTTGACTGAAGCAGAGAAAAACAGCTAATTCCCAAATGTGCTAATCCTTGAAATGAATAGTCTTTCCTAAACTCTTGAAGTTACCAGCCAGTAATCGGGAAGACTAGGAACTATTTTTGACTACCAACGAATTGTATAGTGGCTCCGTTGCAGTTCTGTGACTTCAAAACCAGGAATTAAACCTTATTTTTAAGAAAAAAAAAAATTTCCTATGATAGTCTCTCAGCAAAATGTACATGTTTTGGAGACTTCAAAGTTATGAGTTCACATTTAGTAACAGCTTATTAATAACCCTCAAGCTGTCAGAATCACCATAGTTACCATTTACAATTTTATACTGTGAAAAAATACAGATCAGTGAAAGCATAAGAACAAATCAGAATTTCCTTTGAAGAGGGTCTGAGGCCTAAGAGACTCTACTGTTTGTTGAACAATGAGGCATGTACAAAATAGTTGGCTAAATTTCACTGATCTTCCCAATGTGAACAAATATACTATGTATATTGTGTGTATTTCTAGAATTCAATGGCAGCTGCTGGTGGTGTTGTAATTAGAAATCTATATAGAATATAGATGTTTTAGAAAGATGGTGCCAATTCCAAAAGATTTGTGTGGGCTACAAGTGCTTGTACTTACTTTTTTCTGCACTTCTAACTGATTTAGTTTTAAAATTGTGTGAGCGTATCTGTTCTTTTTCTGTTGTTGCAGCTTGTACTATTAAAATAATAGAGAATGTTAAATTATTTTGATGTGAATTGCAAATGATTTTTCATAAACTATAACATTTTTATCAGCATTTTTTGCTTTACTTGTATAAATGTGTTTTATTTTAACATTTTAATATATACTTGCCTGTTTCCCAGTTGTCTAAATTATGTCTGAGGTGGTGTTTGTAAAGTCAGTTACTTTTTGAACAAATATTAAAAAGAAATTATGGTATGACTTAAGATTATTCCCCTTAAATGTTTAGAATATTGCCCTAATTGTGTTTTCTAAGAGGAGGAGTTATGATATTAATTAAATTTGAATGGCATACACAATCAAAGAGTTACAAAGTAGGCAATGGACAGTAAATTATAGTGAAAATATAAATCAACCACAAAGCAACTAGAGATGCTGCTCCCAAAGACATCTACAAACAACTTTTAAGATGCAAATAAATAATTTTTTGAAAAAAATGAATATAGGAAATATACTTTTTGTGTCTAGTTGTAAAAATTGTAGAAATAATTTTCTGTGTGGAGAGAGATAACTTCACACAAATGAATCACATCTCTGTGTATCTGTGTCTATGTAGAGGAACGTGCACATGTATTGATAGACACACTTCTGAGTCCATCTACATGTGTATTTTTGTGTGTGTCTTTATATGTGCGTGTATTTCTGTATACTTCCCTGAAAAATAATTATTGCCTATCACTTTCTCCTTCAATCCTAAAACAAATTAACATTCCCTGAACACAGACTAGTGATAACCTAAAAGCAAAAGAGAGGATGGACGATTTATATATAAAATAGAAAAACTACAAATCTTTAAAAAAATCCTCTCTATGCCTTCTGACATGTAAGTTATGTGTATATATCATAAACACACACATATATATAGATAAATATATACATGTGCTGCTATAAAATTACATTTGAACTTTCAGAGGTAAACCATTCTTCTCATGCTATGCCCTTCAGTGTCTTCTACTCTGTGATTGTGAGAATGTTGAGGTACAATTGAATTTAAAAGGAGGTATCTGAAAAAATGGCACATAATTATCTCTCACAATTAAGTGTCTTGTAAGTCCCCATCATACTTAAATATCCAGCTCCCACAAGTTCAGTGAGGAAAGGTTTATTTAGCTCACAGTTTGTAGAGGTTTCAGTCTGTAACCAGCTGGTTCCAAGGCAGGGTGGCTTGGCAGACAGGCATTGAAGAAGAGAAACATTTCATGGTGAGCAGAGGGTAGCAAAACAAACAAGGGATGGCACAGCGTTTTGTCCCCCTTCTATCTTACGCAGGTTACTTAGGGCAGGTTGTACTCACACCCTCAGTCCTAGTACCCTTAATCCTAGCACCATGAATCAACCCCAAGGTCACACATTCTAGACCCTGCCACTTCTGAAAATCCCAAGTTTCGACTGCATGAGGATGCAGGGAGACATCTAGATGCAAGCCATAAAAGTCCCCCCCAAATTTTTGAAAACTACTAAAATCTAGGTGATGCAATAAAAGTAGAATTAAACCAAAAGATTATCACCAACCAAACGTAGCTGAATTATCTCAGTTTACCACTGCTCACTTCCTCTGTCCTCAAATACAAAGAAAGTAACCCAAAATTACATAGTTGTTTCTATTTTTTTAACATTCTTAAAAATGTTAAAATGATAAATACTTCATACATACAAGTTATTATTAGAGGCAATATACTTAGCATTAATTGATATTCAGCAAAGGCTTTAAATATGTTATATCCAATATTAGTTGTAGTACTCTGACAAATTTTTGTTGAAATTCAAGTATATCCTGGGGAAACCAACTAGGATTTGCAATACATGAAACCTCAGGGTTCCAGATTCTGAGGATACTTTGGTAAGTTAATATTGAATACCACACTAAACATGATATTATGACCTCTGTTGAATACTAAAGTTTTTATTATGGTGTACATAAATAATCAATTTTAGAAAATAAGGATTTACTTCTTTTCATACCTTTTAAAACTAAGCTTTTCAAACTTTTAAAACTAAGCTTCTCCTATAATCAGTAGAATCCTAGATTTAAAAATGTAAGCACACATCTTTCACAGGAACAAATAGTTTTAATCAGCTTTTATTATAGGCCAAAGGATTTTATTTTTCCAAAACATCTATCGTTTTCAAGGATATGTGACCGACAAACAGGATAGTTTTGTGATACATGTAGATACATGGCTTACTTATAGATAACTTATATTCACACTAAATTAAAATACATATTTTACAAGCTACTATATTCCAATAATGACATAAATATTATAAATTATATGAATGATAGTCCTATGAAAATCACATAAAATATTAATATATTTTATGAGCTGCTGAATAGCAACAAGTAACTCATAAAATAAAAGGCTTTACATTTTAAAAGTGTAGAAACCAATAATTCCAAATAAATGACTATTTGTCTCATAACTCACAAAAGTTTGAAATGCCAACATACGCTACCTTTTTTAAAATGACTGTTTCTTAAGAGTGGAGTTACATTATAATAATTATAATTGTTCAATGCAAATTTTATGAGTACATGTGTTTTATTGTAATATTTAAAGTTTATTATTTTTATAAGAATTTCCTAAAGATTTTTTTAAAAATGTATTTAGTACAGGGTCTACAGTGTCTCACTACACTGATTGGACTTGTAGTGAGCCTCCTGTTTTCAACCTCCCAAACACTAGGATTAAAGGTAGGTGCCACCATGCCCAGTCTCAATTGCAGTCTCAGCATGCCCTGGGAGCAAGACTGGCACAGCATGCCTGAGATCAAACCTTGGTCCCTGTATTTGCCTAAGCAGGCACTTTAAGCTGCTGAGCTATCTGGCTGGCCCTCTTAAAGATTTTAGAGCAGAAGGATATAGATTGGTACAGTTTAGCATCCTTTTCACAGCCATTTTATTGTATCTTGGGACATTTTTCTTGTCTATGTTCCTATTTTCTGATTTACATTCCCTTCATTTTCTAATTTCTCTGCCCTCTATCAGTACATTTACTTTTGTGAAGCATATTCAAGGTTTTGTTTTTTATATATTCTGTATTTTGGTCAGAAATACTGAAAAGTTCCTTAACTCTGACAGCTTCAGGTGAAGCAGTATGCAAGATATAGCATTAGATGCTGATTTTCCAATGTACTCCAAGAATGACAGAAACAAATGGAGTGTTAATCAGAAGCTATTTTTTTTTTTTTTTTTTTTTTTTTGCATCTGAGGATTGAACTCAGGCCCTTGTATATGCCACGGAAAGCGCTTATTCTACTGAGCTATATCCTCCCCGACCCCAGAAGCTATTTTTAGGATTTCCATATTCTTACTAATTTACGTACATAATCTTTAAAACCAAACCCATTTCATTCAAGAGACCAATGACAAACATCATATCTAAACTAGTCAGAATAAAAAATACCTGCATTCTTAGCAATCTCAGGCACAAAGACCACAAGTTATTTGGATAACACAGTGAGACAAAGTCTCAAAATTTAAAAAAAAATTAAATATGCTAACCATTGTTGAATTCTTATTTTGCTTAGTGAGATTAGGTTATCTTCTGTTAATTTTTTTTACTGTTTTCTTTATTCTTTTAAAAACATTAAAAATGGCTAGGGATGTAGTTTGGTAGTACAGCCTCCCATTGTACTCAATCTGAGTAAAAAAGCATTGCTAGAAAAATACAAATAAATAAATAATCAAGGAAAGGAGAGAAATCAAGTCAATTTAGTAATGTGAAAACATTAAATGTATAATCACATTGTTCATATGTACTATGGCTAGATACTGAAAAGCACCAGGTAAAATCTTACACTAATAATGTCATGAATACAAGTGAATTCAATATTACTGTAAATATACATAAATTTTCAAAATAAAATAAAAATAAGTAGCAAAGTTAGATAGCCAATATTGGCAGAAGGGAACTTGCCATTATTATATATTAACTACTACTGTTGATTCCTTGGTGTACTTCTGAAAGAGTAAGAGAAATCAAGCTATGGAAAATCATGGATACTCATGCTTAGAGAAACACAATTTGTAGTACCTAAACTTTGAAAGCAAACTCTATATCCACCAACAGATACATGGACAAAGACAATGTGGTATTTATACACAATGGAGTAACATGATGACACAGAGGACAGAATCTAGTCACTTTTAGGAAAATGGGTCCTCTTTGTGACCACTGCATTAAGAGAGGTAAATCACACACACACACACACACACACACACACACACACACACACACAAAACTAAGTGTCAAATAATTTTTCTTGTATAAGAAACCCAAACTATAAAGTGCAAGATAAAAGATAATAGGAACCGGAGGGATAGATCTTTTGTAAAAGGGAAGGGTATAAAGAGAGAGTTAAGAAAGAAGTCAAGGGGAAGGTGACAAACACAAATTAAATTGTGTTATAAATGTGTAAAGAAAATTTCGTGTTTACACACAATAGAGTACTATTTTGTAATGAAGAAGGATAAACATGAATCATTTGTAGGAAAATGATTTGTAGGGAAATCAGTGATGATAATGTAAAGTGAAGCAAATCGGAAACACAAGCTTAAACTCTGAACAAATTTATTTTCCACAAGAACCTCAAACTAAATAAAGAGCAAACTAAAAGGTAGGTAATATGAAGTGAGGAGATAGAACTTCATTCATGGAATGGGGTTCAAGAGATGGGGAGGGAAGAGACTGAAGGATAATGAAAAAAATAACAAACTAAGGTTCTTATTAAGTCAGAGTTACTTTTCTTTTGGGTGAGACAAACTATCCAACACCCACAAGATAAAGGAGGAAACGTTAACTTAGCTTACAGCTTGTAGAGGTCTCAATCCACCAGTGGCTGACACTAAGGCAGTATGGCATGTCTGGCATGCAGAGGACACAGAACACAGCAGGCAGAAGGTAGAAAAGAAAGCAAGGAATTACTACAATACTTTTTATCCCTTATATCTCATCCTAGCTACTTAGGGCAGGTAGCTTTCATAGCCTTAGTCCTAGTGTCCTTCAGTCTAGTATTGCACAATGAATCAATATCAGTGTCACACATTCTAGATCCAGACACCTCTGAAACACCCCTGCTAATGACTCTGGGAAAATATCAAGATATACACCCTAACATTCTTCAGGTCACCCCTCAAAGACTCATGTATATTCCTTATTTAAAAGCATTTAGTCCATCTCCAAGATTTGTCAAATTTCTAATGGCTTCATCATTGTTTAACAGTCCAAGTCAAAAGTCTCCTCTGAGATATAAGGCAAACACCTAACCTTGAGCACCTGTACAAATAAGTAGAAGGCTAAACACTTCCAACATTCAGTGACACAAGGTGGATACTTCCATTCCAAACGTTAAAGCAGGGAGATACAAAGGATTTAGACCAAAGCAAGTCCAAAATCCAGAAGAGCATACATTAAACCCTGTAGTTCCATGTGCAGCGTCTGTGACAAGATGTGAAATAGAAAGGCCCAGGTGCCTCCACCCATATGGCTGGCTTTTCTGGTGCTATCACTCCTATGGACATGCTGTGCTCCTTCCTTGCAGTTTTCTTCAGACCATCCACCTTCTTGGATTCTCCAAATTTCTGGGATCTCTCTGCAACTTTGGGTTCACAATTTCAGCTGCATACACTGCTCTCTCAGGTGTATACCACCTGGCCTGCTAGGCCTTCTTCTTATGACACCTGAGTGGAAGCTCTTCTCACCCCACGACTCTTACATTCTTTATACCTAAAACCAGAAACACATGGATAATGAAAGGGTTTGATGCTCCTTGGAGAAGTATCCAGATTTTCTTCTCTCTTGGCTGTTGGAGTCAAGTGCCCATAAACCAAATCCTGAGGAGCAACTTACCTAGGTGGTGAACAGTTCTGTAATCTTGTGCCTTAAGACTCTTTGCAAAGTAAAGTCTTTCACCTTTGCAGCTTGGAGTCTCAGAGGGTTGCAGGTTTTCTGGTAGTTGTGATGTCCTCAGGGTATCTTTCTTTTTGTCTTCTTCTGAAATACTTGACCTATATTTTGCTGCTCTTTTCAGCAACCATTTTCTCCTCTGGTCTATCTTTGTAGACTACAGTTTTACTGGAGCTTCCTTTCTGGCTAAACTCAAAACATTTAAAATCTTTCTTCAGTGCTCTTTGCTCTTGATCCTCAACACAAATCTGGCTAAAAGCTTACTCCCCAAACTCCTCCTACCCCCACTCCCAGCAACCATGCCACAACTTTAACATTAGGTTGTCTTTAAATTTTTCCTGTCAGATTAATTAGTTACCACCCTTAATCTGAGTCTCAGCCAGTTTCTGGACATGAGAAAAATGCAGACAAACTTTCAGCAGAGTTTGTCACATAGCCTGGAGTCCAACAACCAATGAAATCCTTTCTATGAGAAACATCATGAGCCTGGTCTTTCCTAGCAGCATTTCTATCAGCCTCTGGTCTTCTAAATTAGACTATTTTTGGTAGGGAGAGGGCAGATATCTCAGTAGAATAAGTGCTTGCCTGACAAGCACAAGGGCCCAAGTTCAGCCTCTGGTTCTGTCAAAAAGAAAAATTCTACCAAAATCTGTCATCTGTTATAGTCAAAGGCATCCTAGCTCTCATTTTTCACTCTGCATCTCCAAAACTCTCCTAAATCTTCCCCTTCTCTCAAGCAAGTTCCAAATGCTCTTGAACTACATGGCCAGATAATGGCACAGTAGTGACCCCACTCCTGATACCAAATTCTGCAATGGTTACTTTTCTTACTGATGAGATAAAATATATGACTCCTACAAATTGAGAAAAGTAAAATTTATGCATTTCATATTTTATGGAGATTTCCTTCCATCAATAGCTGGCTCCAAGTCAGCATAGCATGGCAGACAGGCACTGGAGAGGAGAGACAGTTCATGGCTCATGAAAAATAGCAAAGTGAGCAATGCACAGCCACAGCTCTTTCTGTCCCTTGCATTTTATCCAGGTTGTTTATGGTTGCTAGCACTCACACACTTAATTTTATTGCCCTGAATTGCATTAATCCCAGCATCACACATTCTAGATCCATTGACATTTGCAAAGCTATGGTGGAATGAATCTTGGGGGGTACATCCAGACACAAGCTATAATATATTATGTACATGTACCAGTTCCACACAAAGAATTTAACCATTATGTGTTCCACACATCTAGTAAAAAAATAAAATACATGGAAATAAAGTTATAAATTGGCATAGGAGACATGTATAGGTTAGCTTCAAGGCACTGCGATTGATTCCCAATGCCATCATAAAAGAGGAAGTAATATTTATTTTTGGCTCAGTTTCAAAGGGTTCCGACCATGGTTTTAGCACTCTATGACAGAAACTACATTGTTGAAAGACCTTCTAGAGCAAAGCTTCTGAACTAATTACAGCCAAGATACAAAGAAGAAAAGGAGAAGCCAGAGACTAAACTACTTCCTTTTCTTTTTTTTTTTTTTTTTTTGTGGAACCATGGATTGAACTCAGGGCCTTGTGCTAGCCAAGGAAGTGCTTATTCCACTAAGCCATCTCCCTGACCCCTAAGATTATGTCCTTCCAAGTCACACCCTCAGTGACCCACTACATCCCACCTGGCTCCATCTCCTAAGAGGACTTTCAGTTGCAAACTCAGGCATAAGTTAATTCTCCAATAAATATAGATCCTTCATGATCTAATGACATTTATAAAGCCTTAGCTCTGAATATGTGGGACTCCGGGGCAATACTCTAATTCTAAACAATAACAAGAATTATAGTTTACATAGTATTTAAGTTATTAATTTTGTTAGTTAAGGTTCAGTAGAGGAATAGATTAAATACAAAGATACATATTTATATGCTTATGTGATTATGTAAATACACATTCATACATAAAATGACTATATAAAAATATATGATTATATAAATATGTATTATATTATTACTACATAGGCTTACAAAGGCTTCCTGCTGAACCACAGATGGAAGAGTGCCCTTCAAAATTGTTATGAATTTATGTGTGCTGGAGAGCCAGAGGTTTCAGTTGATGGTAAAAGTCCTATAAAGTCTGATATAAATACAGGTCAGAAAGCCAAAGGCTCTGCATTGAAATACCTAAGAGATTAAATTAAAAGGCTTACAGAACTGGACATAAATGCCCAAAGGCAGGGCCTACTGAATGGTTCAGCAGATTAAGCACCTGCAAGGAGGTGCAGGGACTAGGGGTTCAATACCGGGGCCTGCAGTGCTAGGCCACACCTCTCCCCCATGAGGCGCACTAAGACAGCTATTGTGACTGGGTGTGGTGGCTTGTGCCTGTAATCCCATCTCTGAGTAGGTTATAAACAGGCAGCTCACTACCGGACTAGTAGTGAGACCCTGAATACCCTGTAGACGCTTCTGTAAAATAAAAAAGTAAATAAATAAATAAAAATAAAGAAGTCTATCTTTTTCAACACATGTCCAAAGAACATACCAAGAATAGGAAGCAGAAACCCCCAAATAAGCAAAAGGTTCCTCCATTCTCTTCTCTTCAGTTCATGCTACAAGCCCAGTGCTTGTCTGCAGTGGGTCAGATCCCCTCAGTTTGCAGCCCACATATCAGTCAACTACAGACAAGTCCAGAACTGTGTCCCATTTAATCTGCTCATCGACATAGCACAATTAGCTATCAGAAAAGCCAGAAATATGTTCTTTCAGGTCACATTCTTGTGATCTAACATTTCCCACAAAGCTGTCTCTTAATAGCATATTGAGCTATTAGCACATGGATAGATCAATTTATTGATGAGTACAGCCCCAACATACCACTTTACAAAAGATTCATCCCTGAAAACAGGAGTTTTAGAGTATATTCTAGATCTATACTATAACAAGAAGTATAGTATACTGCAGGATTGTAAATGATCACCATTACAAAATACATATTAAAGAGAAAATACGGATCCTGGGGCCCCAGAGCCAGCACAGCTCAGCCAGTGAGTGAGAGCTCCAGGCCCTCCACACAGGAGGGACATCTCCTGGGACCCCAGACACAGAGCAGCTTGGCCAGGAGCCAACAGAGGGGAACCACAGGAGCTTGAGCAAAATGGAACTGAACACAACAGCTAGATCCAGGCCAGTTAGATAATCTCATACTTAATAGACTGGCACCCGAACCTCATTACACACTAAGGTTATAGCTGCACCAAAGCTCTACACCAAAGGTCAGAGGTCACTGCTATACAAAATGAGAAAGACAAGGAGAAAAATGCAATCTAAGGCCTCGAGTCCACCAGTAAGTGCAGAGGACATACCTCAGAAGAAATGAATGAATTAACAGATACAGAAGCAAAGGAACAACAGCAGAAAAGTATAGAGCAACTCAGATGAGAATTAATTCCTGAAATAAAAAAGAAATATAAGAATACATAGTATCTGAAATAATCAAATGCAGAAACATCAGGGAGTAAACCAGTGCTTGCCCAGAACAAGTGCAGAGAGCAACATTCCAGCTAAAATGTATGAATTAACAGTGTCTGAAGCAAAGAAACAACAGCAGAAAGGTCAGGAGGAGCTCAAAGCAGAAATAATTACTGAAACCAAAAAAGGATTCTTTGACAAAAAAAAAAAAGAATTCTTCAAAATCATGGCATCTGAAATATAGACACAAGTCCAGAAATACACAGAGGACACCCTACTTGTAAGAAATTCTTCAGAAAAAGAATTAATAACTATATCTAAAGAAGACATGGATAAAAAAGTAAAGGAGATCAGAAATATGATGGATTCCTTCAATGAGCAATACAGAAAAGAAAAAATGCATGAAACAAAGTGAAAGAGATAAAGAAGAACTAAAAATATCAATCACAAGTCTAAAAAACCATTTCAGTGAAAGGGAAGACAGAGTTTCAGACCTTGAAGATGCTGGTGCAGCTAGTGAAAAGGTAAGAAAGGATCTTGTAAAAACAATGAAAATGCAGGAAAAAATAATGCATCATCCGCAAGATGACGCCAGGATGAACAATGTGAAAATAATTGGTATCAATGAGAATGAAGGGGTCAATACGAATGACACAAAAAGAATTTAGGGAGAAGTAATAGCAGAAAACTTCCCAAATATTAGGAAAAAATCCAAAATTCAGGTAACTGAAGCACACAGAACACAAAATAACTTCAACCCAACTAAACACACACCAAAACATATAGTCAAGATCCCAGAAATCCAACACAAAATAATATACTGAAAGGTGCTAGAGAGAAGAAGCAGTTCACATTCAAAGGAAAACCCATCAGAATTACAGCCGACTTCTCTACACAAACAATGAAGACAAGGAGACCATGGAGCAGAGATCTTCAAGTCCTGTACAAAAACAAATTCCAGCCTAGACTATTATAGCCTGAAAAATTCTCTTTCAAATTTGGTGGAGAAGTGAAACACTTCCACGACAAAGAACAACTAAAGAATTTCATGATGACAAAGACATCCCTTCACAGGCTGTTGAAAGATGTTCTACAGAGAGACCACAATGACCAGAACACCATGTATGAGAATGGAAGGAACCTACTAAACAGGACAGACAGTTAAACACAGGATACAAAGGAGTAAACAACATCAGGTAAATATGACAAACATAAGTCAACACATTTCAATTATAACCATCAATGTAAATGGACTCAATTCTCCAATTAAGAGAAATAGACTGGCACGGTGGATTAGGAAACAAAATCCAACAATATGCTGTATACAAGAAACACACTTAACTAAAAAGGACATGCATAGACTCAAGTCAAAGGATGGAAAACAATACTACATGCTCCAGCACCTCACAAAAAAGCAGGAGTAGCAATTCTGTTTTTAGACAGTCTCAACTTCAAACCAAGAAGGATCAACTGAGACAAACAAAGCCATTATATATTGGTCAGGGCAAAAATTCAAGAGGAAGAGGTAACACTCATAAATATCTATGCAACAAACACAGGAACACCCAACTATGTAAGACAAATCTTAATGGACATGAAAAACCTAATATCTGAGACCACAATCTTAACACTGCCTCATCTCAGAAAAATAGATCAAACAGACAAAAAATTAGCAAAGAAGTAGCAGAACTGAACCAGAGCTTGGAACAAATAGACCTGGTGGACATTAACAGAGTCTTCCACCCAACCACAGCTGAATGCACATTTTTTTCAGCTGCACACGTGTCATTTTCCAAAACAGACCACATACTAGTCCAGAGGTCATGAGTAAGTACATGCAGGAAAACAGAAATTATCCCATACATATTATCTGACCACAATGCAATGATACTGGAACTACATCACAAAAGAAACCATAAATACCCGCTAAATTCATGGAAATTAAAAAACACCCTACTCAGCAATCAATGGGTCACAGAAAAAATTCAATAATATCTACAATTGAATGAAAATTCAAGCACAACTTACCAGAATCTAGGGATGCGATGAAAGCAGTTCATAGAAGTAAAATCATAGCTATGAACGCACACATTAGGAAAACAGAATGGGAACAAATAAACACCCAATGTTGCACCTCTGACACCTAGAAAAACTAGAGTAAACGAAACCCTGAGTGCAAAGATGGGAAAAAATCAAAGTTTAGAGCAGAAATTAATTCAACTGGGATGAAGAAAAGAGTCAAAGAATAAACAAATCAAAAAGTTGGTTCTTTGAAAGACTAAATAAAGTTGATAAAACTCTAGTCAACTTCATCAAAAAGAGGTAAGAAGAAATTCAATTACATGCAATAAAGAATGAAAAGGGTGAAATCACCTCAGATCCAGCAGAAATTCAGAAGATTATCAGTAGTTACTTCGAGAATCTTTACTCTCACAGAATAGAAGACGCAGAACAAATGGACAGGTTCGTTGAAGGGTACAAATTACCAAAATGGAACCAAGAATATTTACTAACTCTCAATAAGCCAATAACAGCCAATGAAATATGAAACATAATAAAAAGCCTATTGACAAAGAAAAGTCGAGGTCCTGATAGATTCACAGCTGAATTCTTAAAGAAATTTACAGAAGATATAATCCCCACACTCCACAAACTCTTCCACGAAGTTGAAAAGGAAAAAGTCCTCCCAAAATCATTTCTGGAGGCAAGTATAATACTCATTCCAAAACCAGGTAAAGACGCAACCAAAAAGGAGAACTACAGGCCAATCTCCCTCATGAACATGAATGCAAAAATACTCAATAAAATCCTAGCAAATAGAATACAGCAAATCATCAAGAAGATCATACACCATGACCAGGTAGGATTCATCCCAGGGATGCAAGGATGGTTCAATATTCGAAAATCTATAAATGTAATACGCTATATTAATAGATTGAAATCTAAAAAACCACATGATCATCTCAATTGATGCAGAGAAAGCTTTTGACAAAGTCCAACACTCATTCGTATTCAAAGTCCTACAGAAAATTGGAATAGATGGGCTCTACCTTAACTTGATAAAAGCCATCTATGACAACCCAAAAGCTCATATAATCCTAAATGGCGAAAAACTGAAATCTTTTACTCTTAAATCAGGTACAAGACAAGGATAACCTCTGTCATGCCTCCAATTCAATATAGTTTTGGAATCGTTAGCAACAGCCCTTAGAAAAGAGGGAGAAATAAAGGGAATAAGAATAAGTAAAGAAGAAGTTAAATTATCACTATTTGCAGATGACATGATAATTACTTGGAATGACCCAAAACTTCCACCAAGAAACTGCTAGAACTGATACAGAAATTCAGTAGCATAGCAGGATACAAAGCCAATAATCAAAAGTCAATAGCATTCCTCTACACAGATAACAAGCACAATGAAAGGGAAATAATACCTTTTACAATAGCACTGCGGAAAATGAAATATCTTGGAATTCACTTAATCAAGGAAGTTAAAGATCTTTTCAAGGAAAATTAAAACACCCTAAGAAAAGAGATTGTAAAGGATGTCAGAAAACGAAAAGATATTCCATGTTCCTGTATAGGAAGACAACATTGTGAAGATGGCCATACTCCCCAAATTGCTGTACAGATTTAATGCAATCCCTATCAGACTGCCCCCATCATATCTCAGACCTAGAGAAATCATTCCTACAATTTATTTGGAACCACAAATGACCTAGAATAGCAAAGGCAATCTTGGCCAATAAAGACAAGGCAGGAGGCATCATAATTCCTGACTTGAAATTATACTACAAAGCCACTGTGATAAAATCAACATGGTATTGGCAATGAAACAGATCTGAAGATCAATGGAGTAGATTAGAAAATGCAGAGACATCTACAAACAGACTCAGCCATCTGATCTTTGACAAAGGGGCCAATCATACTTACTGGAAGAAGTATAGCCTCTTTAACAAATGGTGCTGGAAAACCTGGCTTTCTACATGCTGAAAACTAAAACTTGACCCAGCTCTATCACCACGCACTAAGTTAAACTCAAAATGAATTAAAGACCTAAACATTAAAACAGAAACACTCAATCTCCTGGATGAGAAAGTAGGAGGAATTCTTGAAGATATAGTGGTAGGTAAAGAATTCATGAACATACATATATTTTCATGGAAAACACTTGAAAGAATCAACAACTGGGATCAACTCTTCTTGAGGAGTTTCTTCACGTCAAAAGAAATTGTCAACAACGTGAAAAGACAGCTCAAAAATTTTGAAAAAAAAAATCCTAAGTAATAAGTAATCAGACAAAGGCCTGTTGTCTAGAATATATAAAGAACTAAGATGTAACATGACCCTCAAATTTAAAGACACAATTCAGAAATGGGCATCTGAGATAAATACACACTTCTCAGAGGATGAAATTAAAGAAGCGAATAAATATATGAAAAAATGCTCCACATCACTAGCTGTTCATGTAATGCAAATAAAAACAACACTGAGATACCATCTTACTCCATGAAGAATGGCTATCATAAGGAAATCAACCAAAAACAAATGTTGGAGAGGTTGTGGGGAAAAGGGAACACTTCTTCACTGCTGGCGGGAATGTAGACTGGTACAACCATTGTGGAGATCAGAGTGGAGACTCCTCAAAAGAGTAGGACTGGAAATCCCACTCAAGCTGGCTATCCCCCTACTGGGAATTTTCCCAGAGGAACTGAAAACATTATATCATAGTGATATATGTGCACCTATGTTTATAGCAGCACAATTTGTTATAGCAAAATCTTGGAAACAACCAAGGTGTCCGTCACATGAGGAATGGTTGAAAAAGATGTGGTAATGGAGTATTACTCAGCTATAAAGAAAGATAAACTTGAAACATTTGTATTGAAATGGATGCCACTTGAACAGATACTCATAAGTGAAATAAACCAGGCACACATGTGCAAATATCGTATAACCTCTTTAGTATAAGAAGTCAAAAGAAGAATACCACAACAACTAAAGACAATTTAGTCAGATAGTTAGGCTAAAGTGAACAGCATAGGCTGCAGGGTACTAATTAATTTTTCTTCTTGATGGTTAGCAACCTAAGTTCACAGATCAAAATTTGAGAAATAGAAGAGCTGCAAGGCCAGCCAACATTTTGGCCCTAGCCTTTCAAGGTCAGCAAAGACTCAGGGCATAGGAGAACCTGTACTGTAACAACATGAAACTCAGTTGTGCCCCAAATTTTCTGATCAAGGAGATTATGGGGCCACAGAGGAGAGAGATCGAAGTTCTATAGTGTGCCTGGGGAGAGTCACATTTAGAGAAAACTTTCTCTCAGGCTCTCACAGAGAGCAAAGTGGTCAAGCATTGGCTGTGATTCATCCACATGAATGACAGACAAAGGATCTACAGAGTAAGGGACAGGATTATAAGATAAACCCTGAGAGGACTTCGCTGACCTCATCAAAAGCAAAAGCTACATCTTTTGGTATATAGGTCTTGATCTATCTTGGTCTTAACCATGCAGAAGAAAAGTATAAACATGAGGTATATAACATGGGGCCATAATAATAATTTGAACTATAAATGGCTATAATCAACAACTTCTTCAGATAACTCACTATTATTATGGAATGCTGGACTGTGTTGGAGTGTGTCACCGAGTTCAGGCACCTAAACTGGTTTGATGACAATGTAGTGCTCATCTTTGACAGGTCTAGACAAAAAAGAAGTGGCCGGCAATACAAAGGAAAAATCATGATGTGTGTGTATAAACAGTACAATTAGGATAGATATGCCGTGCTTCTGCATAATTCTATGAGAAGCAAGATTTTCACTAATAGTCGTTGGACAAGATATTATGTTGGCTTCTAGTACTATGGACAGACACTGGGGAGATAACAAGGTAGAGGGTGTTAATTTTTGAATCTGTGATATAAATCAGCTGTAGAAAAATAAGATAGGTATATAGCTGCACTCCATTCACTGATCAGAGACATCTGTTATAATAATGCCTGTAAGTATGTCATGCATGCACCTTGTACGACACTGAGACATTACAAAAACATTTTGCAATGTATTGATTTGTTGAATCTGTCCTGTTAATTTGTCTTGAAACTGTCTCATTGCTATTTGTTCTCCATAAAAATAATAATTAAAAAAAGACAAAATATGATCTGTATGAGTGATACCATAAGAACATTTGAAAAAATTAACACCAATTCCTAAAAATTTTCAAATCCGTAATTAAAAATAGATGAAAAATTTCATTAGATAGAAAAGTTCCAGAAATCTGTAGCAACAATTATACTAAACAAAACATGAAAAAATTCCCATTAAATTGGGAGTGGAAGAGGTTTGCAAGGCATACCTAACTTCTAAAGTGAACAAGACATTTTCAAACTGGAATACAGTGTTGCCTCTGTGGTACTGTGACATTTGGGACAAATGTTTATACCCGGACTATTCTACGCCCACCTGGATGCCAGGCCAGTTTAATGTACAGGAATTTAATGTGAAAATTGACTTTTGGATAGAACTATATTTAATACAAGAGCAGTAAAGTAGTAAAATATTCCAGAGAAACAAATCTACTTCCAAGTAAATCCATCTATAACATCTAAGGCACTCTAAAAGTAAAGTTAAATTTACAGATTTAAAAAGACAAAAAACATACAACAAGTAGCCATTTGCCATACAACTTTGGCTGAGAAATTTCTTGTCAATGGTAACAGTATAAAATCTGCTAGACTGGTAGGAAAGTTTAAAAATATAAAGTAAATAATGTTTTAATTCTGAAACTTAAGTAAGTCAGGTCCTTGATTAGGAAAAAAAAAAAAAAAAGACAACACAGGTAGAGGGCACTGGTGAAGCCTATTTTTAGGAGTACTCCCTTAAAAGGTTCCAAAAACAAAATTTTAATATTTAGGAACTGATAAATAAAAGATTAAAACATCCATGCACAGGAGATAGCACATCTGCAGACGCTGAAATGCACAGTGTTAAGCAAATACCACTAGCTTAATTGGACTAGAGCTGCTAGAGAAGATTAATGGTATAAGATGCACGTGCAGCTGAGCACAGAGGCTGACAGACAGCAGTGTTCTTCCACCGCTAACGTGCTAGTAGCCATGAGAGAGCAGTGTGAGATGCTAGGATTTAATGTATAGGTCTTTTCAATTAGGGAAACCTCCTTGTCTAGCTCTTCTTTTGGCTTTTGTAAGAGAAGCAATTAATTTTTATTAGGGTCAGTGTTTCCATTTATTTCAATGTTATGCTTAGTCCTTCATGTCATTAAGGCAAATACATTAATATGGAAACTAAAAATATCCACGTTAATTTCTTTCCTTCCTGCTTTCATGTGAGCACTCTACATACGATGATCTATCCTCTTATATTTTCTAATGCACAGTACAGTATTACTAAATACAGCACAATATTATACAACTGATCCTCAAGAACTTGTTCACTTGGAAAACAGATGTTATATCCATTGAATAGCAACTCCTCACTTTCTCCAGTATTTCCCCCGGCATTCTACTGTTTCTGAGTTGAACTAATTGAGGTACTTTGTAAAAGATCACACAGTGTTTGTCCTTCTGTGACCAGTTTATTGCCCGAGCACAATACCCTCAGTTCACTCATACTGCAATATATTCCTTTTCAATAGCATTCATATTGTCATATATTCCCTTCTTTCAATAGTATTACTCCATTGTGATATTAATTTTGATATTCTGGTGTACTATATTACATTGTTTATTCACGAATTCATTAATGAGCATTTAGGCTGCTTCCACATCTTGACAACTATAAATAATAAAAAGGTACATAGCTAAATCCAAGCTGCGAACTCATAGAAAGGAAAAACATTTCTGTGCTTACAGAATGAGATTGTGTACAGACTTTATTCAGTCTCTTAAACTCTACTAGGCACTGAACTACTTTTGACTAATTTTCTACGTATTAATATAAACATGTCTAATTTAATTTAGAAATAAAAAACAAAAATTATAAAAATAAACAATTTTATTTTATCTTCCCACATACCTTCTAGTCACTTCAACTTACTTGTAAATTATATTCAGTGTGTAAACATGAAACAAGTTCGAGTATGAGTTTGCCATCCAAACACAGGTTGTTTTTACATAAATTTAAGGAATTTTTTAAAAGATTTTGAGTAAATAGAAGACGATAATTTTTCATTGTACATGATTCTTTTATATGAAACACATTTACTGAACATTTGTCATTTGTCAGGGTATATTTATAAGTTGCAGAGTTTTACAGCCAACAAAAAAATAGAAATAATTATTTTACTGGACACTTTATTTGTGCATAAATATGTATGTGTCTCTTAAAGATGCAAGAAACAGAAAATAAAAGATAAAATTAACGTATATTTTAGAAAATAAGGGCTGTCAAGATAGCTCAGCAGACTAAGCACTTGCGTAGGCAAGCACAGGAATCAGGGTTAGATCCCCTTTTCCCTCCTGGGTGCCGGCCCCATCCCTGGGCGCGCTGAGCCAGTGATGGAGTCCAGGCATGGAGGTGCACACCTGTAATGCCAGGGCTGGAAAGGCTGAAAACAGGAGAATCTGTTTTCAGAACCTGATCTATATAGTAAAACCCTGAACCAAATATATTTAAAAAAAAATTTAGAAAATAACTGCTTTGGAAAAAATAAAGCAGATAAAGAAAACAAATTCAACGAGGGAGAATGACGTTAAGCATATATGAAAGCTTTTCTTCTAGACGATATCTGGGCAAATACTTGAAGGAGGTCCAAAAATAAAGTCTTTAAAATACGTTGGGAAAGAATGTGCATTGGAACCAATTATATAGGAGCAAGATATTCTGTGGAAAGGAGAACAGAAAAAAGAGGAAGTGGAGGAAGAGGAGGAAGACAAGGGGGAGAAGAGATAGAATTTCACAATTACTCTGCTCTCGTAGCAATCTGTTAAAGTTCATTGAACGCAGCTGTACCGTACTGTGTCCCCCACGCTGCCAGGGCTCCACGCGCCGTTTCCCACATTAGAGCCCTGTGCCACTGAAAGGCAGTCAGCTGCAGCATTCACCATATTTGTTGATCACATCGCATACTTGACAAATAAAGAGATCAAGAGCTGTGCAGATGGCGAGGAAATAACTACAGGAAATACGCTGAGGAACAATCAATATAAAGTGGATCAAGTGAGAAAGATGGGAGGTGGAGGGTACCACACAGGTGTCTGGTGCTGAATGAAAAGAAGCGCCAATCACTGAGGTGGAGAAGGAGGTCCCAGAGGCGAGCTCGTGATGAACTAGGTTTTGGACATGCAAAGTTGAAATTACAGAACACACTGTGTAGTCCATATGTTAAGCAGTGGATTATGGGTCTAGGGCTACAAGAGATAGAAAAAAGTTAGAGTTTTAGTCAGAAAGAGCATAAACAAAATGCTCACTGAAGGAACTATTTGCAAAATTCAGGGCTGTTAGGAAAGTAAGTTAGCCCTTGGCCTGGTGGCACAAAATGAAAGAGCTTATTGAGTAAATGAGATCTGCAGCTTTGAAGAGATTATTTGAAAGGGATTCTAGTCTTGGGACCTGAGAAGTGTCACCCAGTCTTGCTCCACAACTGTCCAACCCCATTCTAGAGCTGTGGGCATCCACTACATAGGACAGTCAAGAGAGGGTAGCCTGGTAACCATCCCTGCCCTGGTCTAGGACAACTACCACAGAAACAAAATTTTGACAAATTTACTTGGCTCAAATTCACATAACATTTCTAAGTAACACTGTCAGACAGTATAATCTTAATTTTTCTGAAGTAAGAGTGATAAATTAAACTTGTAAATCAGTAAAATTAAAAGGGAGCATATGATCACTTACCAAGAATTACTATCACATCTCAGAAATGCATGTATCTGGGAACTAATGCTGTGCAGAGAAGGCATGAGAGCAGAGAATACACACAATTACAAGTTTAGACATTTAGTTATGTTACCTTTATATAAAATCCCTCACATGGTTCTTGGCAATATGACACCTACATTTGTATTAGTTTCATTCTTATCTCTTTTTCATTACAGTTGAAATTTACCAGGTTGTATTTGATTTGCTCAGTGCCACAATCAACCTACAAAAGAGTCAGGACCAGGGAAAGGAAGCATCAAGTATCTGGTATTTTCCCTGCACCTGGGCAAAGAACAGAAATAAGGCCTTTTATCCCACATGAAAGGCCATGAGAATTACACTGGAACACATTTCCCAGCACAAGTCCAGAATTTTCTGTCCATCATGGTGCTTGTCCCTGGTTTTGTTTCTCTACTTGTTCAGAAGATGATTATATTATCATCCAATGCACTAAAAACCCACTGAGACTTTTAAATCTAATTTACACATTTCCTAAGGCAACTCTCCTGCTACCATGGTGGCAAGTGAACCAAAACTCATAAATTTATGGATTTCTGGAGAGGCAGAATAGGGCAACTAGCAGGGCAAGTCCAGGCTGACATCCAGGTCTAAATGGTTTTAGGGGATTGGAAATCTCTTTCTGTCTCCAACTACTTCCTGGAGAGAGTAATCAGGATGGTCCAAAGTAACTTCTCACTTTTTTTTAAGAAATAAAAAATAAAAAAAAAGAAATAAAGGATATTATATGCTCATGCAATTGCCAACTTGGAAATGTTTTCAGTAAAGGAATGAGACATGGTATATATCACCATTTTTTTTTCAGCACTTTCCAGAGATGAGTCTAACATACTTCTGGCTCAGAAGCCCTGGCCAAGGGAATACAGCTGCTGCTGACATCATCCATCTGTGTAGACAAATGTTAAGAATCCAACCCACCAATGGAAAGTGCTTAAGGCAGGCTTCATGGAATAGTGATTAAGGCAAACTTGTCCTTTTTCAAGACTTTACCTTTCTTATCCTACCAAGAGCTAATTTGATTAATTTAGTTTAGCATAATCTTCCTATCTTGTTCCCTGATGCTCAGAAAGACATGTGGAACCATCCAGAGGGACATGAGGGGCCTGTGGGTGACTGGGAAATTACATATGCACAGAAGCAAGCTGGGGACTCCATATAAATTGTCTCTCCGCAAATCTAGCCTGGACCAATGCGATAGCTGGGTCTAGAAAGAGCATGAACAAAGTAGAAAAGGAAAAGTAGAAAGCCTTTAGCTAACATTGTACTTTAGGATTATTAGAACAAGTGTTCAAGGTTGCTTAGCAAAAACATTTGGTAAATGAGTAAATAGCTCACCCCAGTTTTCCAGGAAAACTGTGAGATGCAGCCCAAACCTACAGTGAATGTTTAAATTGAGCATTATGATAAAAAAAATGTTTTGGCATGACCCCCAAAATACTAAGCTTTTCTGATCATGTCTCTTTTTTCTTTTTTAATTTATTTTTATTTTTATTTTTATTTTTTTTTTGTCTTTTTGAGATAGGGTCTCACTATGCAGTTCAGGCTGGCCTTAAGCTCACTTTGTAGTTCAGGCTGGTCTTGAACTCACAACAATCCTCCTGCCTCAGCCTCCTGAGTGCTGGGATTAAAGGCCTGTGCCACCATGCCCTGCTTTTTTCTTTTTTCTTTTCTTTCTTTTTTTTTTTTTTTACAGAACCAGAAATTGAACTCAGGCCCTTGTGCTTGCCAGGCAAGTGTTTATTCTACTAAGCCTTCTCCCCAGCCCCTCCTGTCACTTTCTGAAGTAGTTCTGAAAGTCAGTTTTTCTACACTGTCTTCAGTTTCACTGCTGTAGCTGCCTTGGTGTGTTGAAGTGATTCCAAACTTTCATCTTTCATAGTCATTATGACTTGAGGAAAAAAACCAGAAGTCACACAGTGACAGACTCGTAAGAATAAGGTAGATGAGAATTTGTTGTCATGCTTTTATTGGATGAAAATTCTCGTAAATATTTGAACTGATTCAGGACATTGAGGAAGCCACAAAAATACATTCAGAAAAGAGGATTTCTGAAGATCCTTTAGAAAGCAGGAAGACCAATGCAGTACATGCATCCAAAGTGAGGGAATTAATTTGTCTTTTATTGTGATAATTGTTTTTAAAATGTAATCATCCATGCTATTTTTTTAAAGATCAAACCTCCTAAATATTGGAAGGAGGTTCTTCAAAGAGCAATGGACTTCATACGTCCCCGGATCAGTACTAGAAGTTTCAGAATTCACATCAGTTTGCACAGTTAACAGTCCCTGCTCCACAGAATAATATTTTTGATCAATGCCATGAATGATGTAATAATTATTAATTACCTTAACAAACATGAATTTCTTTCTGAATTACCTCTCCACTAGATTTTAACAGGAATGCCATCATGCAGCTGCTCATATGCTGAAATGTTAAAAATTAAGCTCACTCCTAGTTTCCAGTCTCAATACAAGCTCTATACCCATCACTTCAGCATTCTTCTTCTTTTCAATCCAACTCTGACAGGGTTTCTTAAAGAACTTATCACTTCTGCATCAAAGTGTACCTGCTCAAGTCTGTTGGCTTCTTAGAGAAGCACAGGCATGCAGCTAGGTACTCTTTCTAGCCCACTCCTGGCATCCCAGTTTTACAAAATAGTATAAGATGATAGCTGCTCTGATGATACTGCTTGAAACATGAGGAAATAGTGTTCTGGCCTATGTGTTTTCAGTCTCTGTAAATACTGTATTAACAGAAAGGCAAACTCAAGGGACATACAGATAGATTATGACCTGGATTAGAACCCAATAGACTTTGGTTCAAATGCAAATTCTATGGCCAACTAGTTGTGGGATCTTAGGCCAAGTAACTGAATTTTCCTTATAGTTTTATTTTCTGTTCAAAAAATAGATAAAATAATTATTGACAGCCTACCTCAATGTTGCTTAAAGGACAAACCTTTAAAATCTGTATAAATGCTGTGATAATTACAAAGAACTCTAAAACTTAGCTATTAGCAATTACACTAAAATATTGACAATGCATCTGCTCCAGCTGCCACAACTCCAATCTTCTAGCTTCTCACTTAAACTGTGGGCGTGTGACTGGTCTCTTTCCGTCTTTCATTTTCAGATCCTTTATAATGCTCATTTAATAGAGATTCAAATAAAAGTCATTTATGTTCAGAATCAGTGCATTTCACACCAGTGCCCTGCCACCTGGTTCAAGGCAGCAGACCCTCTGGTCTAGGTTTCAGTCACAGGTGCTCAAAGAGAATTTTCACTTTCTCACTTTGTCTCTGTACCTTTACCCACTGTGTGTATGCAACACAATCACCCAAATGATGCTTTCAAAATATAAATCCAACTACCACGTGATACATTTGTCCCAAAATCTTTCAGAACTTTTACTCACAATAAAGGCAAAATTTTTCAAATTGCCTTCAAGATCCTTTTAATTTCTTGAATTCTGTCATAGTGATGAATTGAACATAAATATAAACACACTTAACACTATCTGAAAAATAATGAGGCCATTTAAATCTATTTTTGCTCCTTCCACAGGGCTTGGACAAATCCTAAACCAGTTCCTACTGACTACTGTTTACTTCTTTCTAAGATGCAGGCTTTAGATCAGGCTTTCTGATGTTTAAATACCAACCTTACAATAGAGAGTACTTATATCCTTGTGGTAATCTTCAAAACCTAGGGGTGGTAATCTCAGTCAAGTCAAGGGAGAGGAGAGATTTGACTTGTGGTGTATATTCAAAAAGTATCACTGTACAATTTGCAATTCTATGTTTTTTTTTCATGGTGTCCCCCTCACCTACACTGTCATTTCGTATTTGCCACTTGCCATAATTTCAGGCAGCTCAGTATTTACTCTAATTTAGATGTACCTACCTTCCTGGATTTTTAACTAGTCTGTCCAATAAACAGTGTTTATTCCTTTTCAACATTTTTACCTGCCCTGTAAGCACTGATGGATTGTTACCTCCTTGAAGCCATAATTAGTGACTGTAGCTTGTCGTAACATTAATTCTCTCAGCAAGTCTAAAGTAGGTGCTGCAGACCTGTAACTAAGTGAGAAGGACAAGAGCTATACTTTCCTGCAGGGTAAAATGTCCTTTCTGAGAAATCTTTCCCCACCCCCCTCTGTCACCTCTTGCTTCAATGGAGAACTGGGTTAGGATATCAGACGTCATAGTCTAAACCACTGATTTCCAAAAGTAGATCAAGAAGCAGATCTTGAGCAGAATCATCTGGAAGAGATTTTAAACATACAGATTGAAGAACGGTGTCTCTGGAAGCTGCTAGAAATTCACACTAAGCACATTTCAACTACTGTATAGGTTTCTAGATGTGCCCCCAAAGCTTCATGCAGTTTTAGATGGGCCTTTTCAGAGATGGCTGAATCTAGAGTGCATGACTGATTTTTTTAGTGCAATGCTGAGATGAAGGGTACTGGGATTAACAATGTGAATGTTATACCTGCGCTAAGGCACTTAGCCTACATACAATGTAAAAGACATAAAGAGACTGGTCTTTTTCTCTATCCTAGCTTGTTGCTTTTCTTTCTTTCAATGCCGTAATCTGTTGCTCCTCTGCCATGAACTACCCTGCCCTGGAGTCAGTTAATTATGTACTGAAACCTCTATAAACAATGAACTAAATAAAAATTTCCTCATTTAATTTTTTTTAAATTTTATTTTATTTTGAAGAGTAAAAACAGAAGCAAAAACAATTACAAAAAGGACAGAAACAGGGTAACATACAGAAATACATATGTTACAGATTTTCAAAACAGGAATATCTAATTAAAAATGTCTGTTCTACCATGCACTTTTATTGTCAAATCTGTTGGGGAAATAATTGAATATTGATGCTTGCTTTCAAGAAATCATATTTTGCTTTGTCTTTTTTTTGCTTTAATTTATTGTAATGAGAGTACAATAATTGATAAGAAATAAGAAATGGTACACATTTAGAAGACCAAGATGAGATATTCAACCATGAGTTCTGTGTTACATATTGCTGTCCTTGATGTAGTTGCTCAGATTGCAGGTATCAGCATACAGAATCAGTCAAGCTGAAAATTTTAAACATCAACTGTTATTTATAAACCCTTTAACTTTGGATCGTAGATGTTTTATCTCAGTAACAAGAATAGTAGCCAAGGTTATATAGGATGTAGTATGAAATAATCAACTTTTATACTAACTGACATTCAGGTTAATGATTTTTAGAGGAGATAGAAGCTTAAATAATAAAAAATGAAGAGAAAAATATATAAACTAAACCCTTGTTAAGGTTATGTTTAGCATAAGATATCAAATAATCTAACTAAAGGATAGAGTTTTCCATCGTGATTTTCTTTGCTTTGTCATTATACTCACTAAGAACTTTCAAAATTTGAGGTATTAAGGAATGAATATGTGGGCTAAGCATTAGAGTGCACTTTAGAAATTTTATTTCACAGCATAAATTTGTAAACTGACATCTCACTAATGTATCTCACTAGGCTTGTTTGTTACAGGTTTGTTCTGGAAGATACATCTGTTATTGTTGTGTCAACAAAATCAGTGTTTTATACCTGCAAGGAGAACAAGCAGAGAATGTTTCAATAAAGTTTATACATTAGTAGCTGGTAAACACTTGGCTACAGTTTACTCCTTAGTACATGAAAAATAAAAAAATAAGGAAAGCCTAGAGACCCTAATATAGGTCTAGAGTCTAACATAATACAAGCATTATAGTATTGGTTAATAGTAGGTAGCATTTATGTTACTTGGTTTCAGAGACAGAACTTGACAGTATAACACATCATCCTATTTAATTATATATCAACCTTGCAAAAGGGATGAGCATGTGAAAAATATTCCTAAATCTGTATACAATAGCAATGCTTTCTTTCAACATTGTAAAACAGCCTCAATTTTATTAAAAGTTCTTAATAAATAGGATGCATACAAGATCATTCAGCTGTAGTAGCTATCATAAAAGCATTTTTTTTCTTTTTAATAGAGGTGAATGAAGAATCTTTATACTGTGTTACATACACGGCCTAGTCACAAATTATATTTTATTTTGACACTGTATCTCACTAAGTTAATATGTTACAATCATCCTGCCTTATATTCCCAGAGAGCTAGGATTATAGGCTTTGTTCTATTCTGCATGACTTCTAAGATAATTTTTAAGGATGAAAGAGGTTTCATGAAAATGTACACTAGAAACAGCCTAGATGTTTGATGATACCAGATTCCACCAAATCACTCCTGGTTTCTGTTTCTATAATTATTTCACTCAAGAAAGAAGCAAGACACCATGATTTGGTGTTGTCTTTCTATGGCACATAGCCCAAACTGTCATAGAGTTGTGTTTTTCTTTCTTTCTTTCTTTCTTTCTTTCTTTCTTTCTTTCTTTCTTTCTTTCTTTCTTTCTTTCTTTCTTTCTTTCTTTCTTTCTTCTTTCTTTCTCTTTCCTTCTTCTTTCTTTTCCATGTATTTGGTGCAGAATCTCACTATGTAGTTCAGACTTGTAGTGATCCCTCTGTTTGCAGACTTCTCAGCTCTGGGATTACAGGCATAGGCCACCAAGCCTGATCTCAGTGGTTGGCTCAGTGTACCCAGGGTTGGGTCCAGCACAGCATATAGTATCAAGGATGGACCTTGTGCCTACCCTTGCCTGAGCAGGTGCTTAGTCTCCTGAGCTACTTTGCTGGCCTGAATTTTACTTTACATTGAGGAAAGAAGACATAAGAAGATTATGAACCATACTTGGGATCATATATGTAGTAATTATTGATGAAACATTTTTTAATTCCTAATTAATTCCAAAGTGAACATTTCTTTCACCTGAAATGTTTTCTGACCTCCAAAAATTTTTTGTCTTTCTGGGCATGGTGGGGGCTTCCTGAATCCCAGCACTCTGGAGGATGAGCAGGAAGATTTCTGTCAGTTCAAGACCAACTTGGCCTGAATAGCCTATTCAAGGCTAGCCTGAACAATAAAGCGAGACTTTGTCTCAAAATATAATGTAAAGAGAAGAGAGAAGGAGAGAGATAAAAGGAGGGGAGAGGAGGTAAGAGGAAAGAAAAGAAGAGGAGAGGAGGTGATAGAAGAAAACAAAACAAAAGACGCTGTGCCTTTATGCTTGGTGTTGAAGAGGAAAACCAATACCTACTGACTATGTGGAAGGCATTGAGTTCAGTATTAACACATACACTGTTCTCATGTTAGTTTTAAGCTGTACTTGTGTCTAAAATTTACTTATGGAAATAAATCATCTTTTTATCTGTTTTTTTCAAAAACAAAAGTAAAATATTTTTTGTACAATCTGGCAGGTAATGGTAATCTGTGTCTCTTCCCTAAGTAAGTACACCTCCATCAGAGAAAAATGTTCTCTTCAGCTTTTTTCAGAATATTCACCCATGAGATTCAGACAAGAGAGCACCAAACTATAGCTCATCTTCTTCCCTTTCAAAGTTGTTCACATTCTGTAGAAGCAATATTAGCATCTTAAGATCTATTAGCAACAGAATCACAGAAAATAGGAATAAATTGCCTTTCTCAATCAATGGAAAGACATCAGAAAAGAAAAGTTCCTTTCCACAACAATAACTTCACCTTACAAAGTTACATAAAGAGAAATACGTACATACATACACGCTCCCTCACACAAGTAAAATTAAACATAGAGAATTTTGAAAATGTCAACATAGAGAATTCTGAAAATGTCATATATTACTTTCTATATAAGTATAAAATGTTGAGTATTTAAAAATAAATGCTTACAAAATGAAGAAAAACACAATTATTTCATTTCATGATAAAACAATTTTCTAAATACAGAAGCCAGTAAGAGATTACAAGGAAGTAAATGAACATTTTTGATTGTGTGAAAATTATAAAAAATACAAAGAATTAAGAAAAAGTTCAAGTTTAGGGAAAAAAAGACTTACATTTTAAAAGATATTTATTTTACCACTAAGTAAAGCAAGTAATTAAAAAGGAAAAAAAGTACGGAGCCTATAGCAAGAAAATAATGACAAAGATAAGCCAATATGTGTCAGTTATAACCATCAACATAAACAGCCTCAATTTACCAACCAAAAGAAACAAACTTGAGTGGACTAAGAAATGAAATTCAACAATATGCAGCACATAAAAACACATTTAACTCAAAAGAAAATTCACAAACTAAATATCAAAGGTTGAAAAACAATCCTCTGTGACATAGGAAATTAAAAAAAAAAACAAAAAAAAAAACAGGGGTAGCTATGCTGCTTGCTGACAATATCAACTTCAATCCAAAAATAATTCAAAGAGATAAAGAAGGTCACCATATACTTATTAAGGGAAAACTGCAAAAGGAAGATATAACGATTATAAATATATATGCACCCAATGTAGGAGCACCCATCTAACATAAGAAAAATTTTAACAGATACAAAAGATCAAGTGAGCAATTATACAATAGTAATGGAGGACTTTCAAATGCCACTGTCACAAACAAATAGAACAAATAGGAAAAAAAGTCAGCAAAGAAATAAAACTAAATCAAACTTGTGAAGAAAAGGACTTGGTAGTCACTCACAGTGTTTCACTGGCAGCACCAGAATACATTCTTCTCAGCTACACATGGGATATTCTCCAAAATAGACCATATTCTACCACTGTTAAGTAAATGTAATGGAATTGAAGTTATCCTATGCATACTCTGACAACAGTGCAACAAAACTGGAAATTACTGACAAAAGAAACTACAAAAACACCATAAACACTGGGGAAAATGCCACCCAGATAGCTCAAAAGATTAAAGAATCTGCTTAGGCAGACACAGGGACCAGGATTTGATGTGACTGAGACTTGGTGTGTTGGCACATCCCTGTAATTCCAGCACTTGAGAGGATGAAAACAGGAGGATCACTATGAGTCTGATCTGTGTAGTGAGACCTTGTAGACTGTACTAAATGCATAATAATGAAAAAAAAACTTGCAAAATACATAACAACATTCTAAACAATCAATTAGTCACAAATAAAATTAAAGAAGAAATTAACAAATATTTACAATCCAATGAAAATGCAGATCTAACCTACTGAAACCTTTGAGATGCAATGAAAGCTGTCTTATGAGAAAAGTTTTTAGCAGTAAATCCACACATCAGGAAAAATGGAATAAGCCCAAATAAGTGATTTTATGCTGCACCACAAACTCCTAGAAAAAGAAGACTAAGTGAAGCTCAAAGGCTAAAGAAGACAGGAAATTATAAAAATTCAAGCATAAATTCATGCATTGGTGGTGAGGAAACCAATAAAAGGAATAAATGAATCAAAGACTTGGTTCTTTCAAAAAATAAATAAAATTGATAAACCCCTAGCCAACCTAATAAAAGAAAGAAAGAAGGAAACCAAATTCATGCAATAAGGAATGGAAAGGGTGATATCATTACAGACTCTAGAGAAATTCAGATCATCAAAACTAACTTCCAAAATATTTCCTCTCACAGGATAGAAAACACAGAGGAAATGGACAGTTTCCTAGATATATATATATGAAATGCCAAAGCTGTGTCAAGAAGGTATACAATCTCTGAATAACCCAATAGCAAGAAACAAAATTGAAAATGTAATGAAAAAAATTTACCAACAGAGAAAAGCCCAGTTCGCAATGGATTCACAGCAGAATTCCAAAAGAAATTTAGAGAAAATTTCATGGCAACTTTTCTCAAAATCTTCAGTGAAATTGAAAGGGGAGCAATCCTCCCAGGATCATTACTGGAAGCAAGCATTACTCTATTGCAAAACTAGAGGAAGACTGAACTAAAAAAGAGAACTACAGGCCAATCTCTTTAAAATGTAGTTGCAAAAATGCTCAATAAAGTACTAGCAAACAGAATGCTGTGGACTATAAAGAAGATTATACATCATGACCAAATGGGACTCAATCCAGGAATTCAGAGATTGTTCATCATATGCAAATCTATAATTGTAACACACCACATCAATGGAACTAAGATTTAAAAAAAAAGAACCACATGATCATCTTACCTGACACTTTTGAAAATTTCCAATACTCATTATGATAAAAAAAAAAAAGCCTACAGAGAATCAGAATATATGGTCTAAATCTCAACTTGATAAAAGCCATCTATGAGAAACCAACACCCAACATCATACTAAATGGGAAAAAATCAAAGGCATTTATTTTAAAATCAGGACCAAGAAAAGCATGCTCACTCTCTCCACTCCTATTCAATATAATTCTGTAAACATTAATGAGAGCAATTAGATAAGAGAAAAAAATAAAATAAATGATTAGAAAAGAACTGAGATTATAAGTATTTGCAGATGACATGATACTCTACATAGACGCTACTCAAATGCTCCACCAAGGTTCTTGTAGATTTAATCGCAAAATTCAGCAGCATAGTAGGATGCAAACTCAACACCCAAAAATCAGTAGCATTTTCATACACAAAGAATACACAGAGAGAAATTAGGGAAACCACACCTTTCACAATAACATAAAATAAAAGAAAACATTAGGAATCAATCTCACAAAGGACATGAGATCTATACTTGAAGATTATAGTACTCCAAAAAGGAGATAGAAGAGGATTTGACAAAATGGAAAAATATTTCATGCTCTAGGATAGAAAGAACCAATATTGTAGAACTGGCCATACTTCCAAAATTGTTATACAGATTCAATGCAATCTGAATTACAATACATTAAAGTACAGCTCACAGAGCTAGAGAAAACTTTCCTCAAATTCATTTGGAAACAGAAGAGACCCAGAATATGAAAATCAATCTTGGGAAATAAAGGAGAGGCAGAAGTTATTACAGTCCCTGACCTGAAGTTACAGTATAAAGCTTTTGTGATAAAATCAGCATGATACTGGTATAGAGATGGACCTGAGGATAGATGAACTGATTAGAAGATGCAGACACTATTGTAAAAATACTCAGACACCTTACCTTTGATAAAGGGGCCAAACATGTTCACTGGAAGAAAGATAGCCTCTTTAATAAATGGTGCTTGAAAAACTGGATTTCCACATGCTGAAGGCTAAAACTAGACCAAGCCTATCACCATGCATAAGGCCAGTGTCATAATAGATTGAAGATTTATATATTAAAACAGAAACACTAAATCTTCTGGAGGAAAATGTAGATATACATGTTCAAGACAGAGGTAGGTAGAGAGAACAAAAACAAAACCTCATGAGTGATATTTTGACACAATGGAATATTATTTAGCTATAAAACAAGATAAATTTGAGGCTTTTTCAGTAAATGGATGCAACTGGAGAACATACTTTTAAGTGAAATAAATCAGACCCACATGTTCAAACATCATATTATCTCCTTTTTATTTTTTTGATTTGTATTTTTTTTATTTTATTGAACTACAAATGTCAATCAGACAGTTTCAAGACACCTTAACAATACAGATTCGATAAATTAATACATTGCAAACTGTTTTCATAATGTTTTGGTATTGTACAAGGTGCATACATGATATTATATTCACAGATATTATTTTAGCAGATATCTATCAGTGAATTGAGAGTGTAGCTACTTACTTATCTTATTTTTTATACCTGAATTATATCAAAAATTCAGTAATTATTTTCCTAGTGGATGACCGTAGTACTAGAAGCCGACATAATATCCTGTCCAACCACCATTAGTGCAGATCTTGCCTTTCATAGAATTATGTAGAAGCATAACATTATCTATCCCATCTGTACTGTCTATACCCACACATCATGATTTTTTCTTTCTACACCCCTTCCTTTGTTTACACCTGTCAAAAAGGGGCACTCCATTGTCATTCAACTAACTTAGGTGCTTGAATTCGACAACACAGTCCAACACAGTCCAGCATTCTACAACAATAGTGAGTTGTTCAAAGAAATTGTCAACCATAGCCATTTACAGCTCAGCTTAATATTATGGCCCCATGATGTATACTTCATTTTTATACTTTTCTGCTGGATGGTTAAGACCTAGATAGATCAAAACTTATATACCAACACATGAACTTTATATTTCCTATGTGGTCAGTGAAGTCCTCTCAGGGTTTATCTTGTAGTCCTGTACATTATTCTGTAGTTCCTTTGTCTGTGTCATCCATGTGGATGAGTCACGACCAATGCTTGACCAGTTTGCTCTCTGTGAGAGCTTGAGAGAAAGTTTTCTCTTCATGTGACTCTCCCCAGGCACACTACAGAACTTCAGTCTCTTTCCTCTATGGGTCCATAATCTCCTTGTTTAGAAAATTTGGAGCTCACCTGACTTTCATGATGTTGCAGTACAGGTTCTCCTATGTCCTGAGCCTTCGCTGACCTTGAAAGGCTAGGGCCAAAATGTTGGCTGGCATATTATCTCCTTAGTGTAAGAACTTGAGAGAGAAAAAATGGAATTTGAAAGGTACAATAGATACTGGGAAAAGTGAATGAATTTATTCAAAAGGGAAGAGTTACTGAGTTGAGAAGAATGATAGAAGAGGGAGTGAGGGAAAGAGATTTATCTAGGTGTGTAAGCAGGATGGTTTAAACAATTGTACTATGCATTTCTACTGTCCCACAGAATGGAACAGATAATATACTTAACGTGTTTTTGTCTCCTCTTTTCAATTGTTTTTACTTTCTCTCTTAATTCCTTGTACATTTCTTTATTTCTTATTCTGATTTTACATGCATATATTTGGTAATACAAATAGCTACTTGGAAGACAACACTTTGCATTACAACAAATACTATGAAATTAATATTACTTTGTTAATTGAAATTCTGTATCACTTATATTTTTTCTGTTTAAATTTTAATTTGTGCTCTATTTAAAAAGTAAAAAAGACGATTATTTTTATGAAATTTGAGACATGTTCAGATGATAACATTCAATTTTAGATGAAGATAAATAAATGAATATCTGCAAACACTGGAGTGGGATATATATATATATATATATATATATATATATATATATATATATATATATATATGCTAGAGAGAAACATATATTCTAGAAAGAAATTGGGTACTGAATATTTAAAAATTCACATCAAAATATATATATTTTCATGTTTTTATTTATAAAGTATAACCTTTGATCTTTTGAAATAATGCAGATTTATTTTCATTGAAAATACTCATTTAAAACTATATAACAGGTATCTAGTGATGATTCAATAATGCGGATTTATTAGAATATCGTAGAATTTCCCAAGAGTAACACCTAGAAGTATTTTTAAATGCTTGATAATGTTAGTGTCTTTAATGATGGCTAGGAGAAGAATCTTATTCATTCATTCAATGATGCATTCAACAAATTTTCAGTCATCCACTATGAATAACATAGAGTGCTAACTAAAGACAAAGCGAGCACCTAGACCATATATTCCTGAAAAACATCAGTTGATCAAACTCATATAGGAAAACTACAAATAGAGAAAGGTATATCTTAAATAAGTTTAGGTGATAAGTTAAGACATGACTTATTTGGGTCTTTCTTTTAATTTATGAATTTAGTATAAATCGGATTTGTAGTGATTCTCCTGTTTTCAGCCTCCCAAGCACTGGGATTACAGGTATGCACCACCATGCCCAGGCTCAATTGCCATCTCAGCGTGTCCTGGGGGTGGGGCTGGCATGGCACACTGGGGATCAAACTCTGGCCACTGCACTTTTCTGAAATAGGCACTGTAGTCTGTTGAGCTGTCTGGCCAGCCCTTATTCGTGCCTTAAATAAGTTCAGATGACAGAATGTAAGACAAGGAAATGAGCCTGTCACAGTATTTTGTTTTATTGTCCGCATAGAAGAAACCATATAGTCACAAATATGAAAGTCTATAATACTTAGTTTAAAAAATTTCTGTTGTTCTGTATACAAAATTGAAATATTTGTAGATGTTTAAAGATTTCTGACATGGTTCCTCATGAAGCACAAGAGGTTATCTTATGGTGAGTTATTTTTCACAGGTTTGAGCTATCTGAACTCAAGGTATGAAAAAAACATATTACCTTTAATTACTGCAAAACCAGGTGTATCAGTTACTCTTCTCTCATTGCTGGAACAAATACTTGACACCCCACATGAAGGAAGGAAAAGTTTATTAAGGTCACAGAAAATGGAGGTTTCAATCAATACTTGGCTGGCTCCAAGACAGACTGGCACATGGCAGTGATCAACCTTTCTTGGCAGTGGCAAAGAGCAGAGAACAAAAGGAAGGGGCTGCAGCTCCAGTAGCTAGCTGGCCTCTTATGCAAATTATATGCCCTAGGGCAAGTGTAGCATTCACACCCAGGATAATCACAACCTTTAGGAGTTGCCCCATGACTGCATGCAGCTTTGGGGGGACACCTATACATAAACCATGACAACAGGCATTGTCTTATTGCACTTTCCTATCTACCAAGATAAGACAGTTGTCTAATACCTGTTTCGTTATTGACTGAACAACTGAGTGACTAGATTAGAAGAGTTAAAATGAGGCTTTTAATGTTTACTTGTCAGAATCAACTTACTGCTTTTGACAATGTGTCATTGTTCCATATTCTTCTATATCTACTGAACAAGATCTTTAGGGATTGAGCCTGTGGAATTGTGTACAGTAAGAGTCCAGTGATTTGAACAAACTTCATTAGAAAGCCCTACAAAATTGTGCTCGAAGACACTGAGAAATAATGCCTTTTTCTCTATTCAATTTCTTACCTTATTTCTTAAGGACATTTGACACAATAAGGCAATTAATGAGACATGACACTAATGATAGCACAAAGGAGAAAAGTCCCCCTAAATGAATAAATAGAAATATATAAGATACAGAACCTGTTTGTCCATTACAAAAACTATAGCTTTAATCCCTTTTTCAAAAATAAAGTAGTTACAATTAGACTGCATGCAAGTGATTATCCTAATCATCAAATCATCCAGTACTTATACAGTATGCCAGTGTAGGACCCTATCTATAATAAAGAGTGGAAATCTAATTTTACAAGATACATACCTTATCCTAGAAGTATTGAAATGATAATGTAGATACTTATGCAAACAACATACTGAGAAAACAATATGGGGAAAAAGAAAAATGGTGTAATATTCTTTTTTTTTAAATGAAAACCTAGATATAATTTTTGAAGAACAGAGTATAATACCTGCATGAGGAAAACTACAGATAAGCAAATAAACACTTGCAAAGCATATAATATCACTGGCTATCATACAAGTACAAATTAAAACCCCAAATGAAAGATTACTATATACATTTCAGAATTAATACAACTAAAATATTGGTACTAATAAATACTGAAAGGATGTGGCTAAAGTGCGTCTTTCATACACTGAATCTAAAATTGTACAGACATTCTGTAAAGTTGAATTGAAGTTTCTTTTTTTATTTTTATTTTATTGAAGTATAAATATCAATGAGACAGTTTTAAGATACCTTGACAAGATGGATTTGATAAATTAATACATTGCAAACTGTTTTCATAATGTTTTGGTATCATAGAAGATGCATACATGATATGACACTTACAGACATTATTATACTGTATGTCTCCTATCAGTAAAACAGGAGAGTTTAGCTGTTTGAGTATCTTATTTTTCATACTTGAATTACATCAAAGATTCAATAATCAATACTTTATACCTTGTTATTTTCATAGTAGTTGTTCATAGTACTAGAAGCCGACATAATATCCACCATTCGTGCAAATCTTGCCTCTTATAGAATTATGTAGAGGCACGGCGTTATCTATCCCCACTGTACTGTCCATACACACACATCTGATTCTTCCTTTCTATACCCCTTCCTTTCTCTACACCTGTCAAAGTGCAGGGCACTCCATTGTCATTCAACTAATTTAGGTGCCTGAACTCAACGATACAATCCAACAGAGTCCAGCATTCCACAAAAATAGTGAGATATCTGAAGAAGTTGTGGACCATAGCCATTTGGAGCACAACTTATTATTATGGCCCCACAGAGTATACCTCACTTATATACTTTTCTACTTTCCTGCTGGATGGTTAAGACCTAGATAGACACAGGGAGGTGGCTCAGTGGAATAAGCGCTTCCCTGACAAGCACAAGGGCCTGAGTTCAATCCCTGGTTCCACCAACACAAAAAAAAAAGTTTAAAGAAAGGTGAAAAATGAAAAAAAAAAAGACCTAGATAGAGCAAGACCTATACACCAACACATGCACTTTTTGTTTCTTATGAGGTCAGTAAAGTCCTCTCAGGGTTTATCTTGTAGTCCTGTAACTTGTTCAGTAGATCCTTTGCCTGTGACATCCATTTGGGTGAGTCACGGCCAATGCTTGACCACTTTGCTCTCTGTGAGAGCCTGAGAGAAAGTTTTCTCTCCATGTGACTCTCCCCAGGCACACTATACAACTTCAATCTCCTTCCTCTGTGGCTCCATAATCTCCTTGTTCAGAAAATTTGGACTCAACTGAGTTTTATGATGTTGCAGTACAAGTTCTCCTATGTCCTGAGTCTTTGCTGACCTTGAAAAGCTAGTGCCAATATGTGAACTTAGGTTGTTAACCATCGAGAAGAAAAGCTGATCAGTATCCTGCAGCATATGCCATTCACATTGCCTTATCTGGCTCAATTGTTTTTAGTTGTTGTAAAATTCCATTTGTATTTCTTCTGTTCACTTCCTACACCAGGGAGACAATATGATATTTACACAGGTGTATCTGGTTTATTTCACTTATGAGTATATATTCAAGTGACATCCACTTCAATATAAATGCTTCAAGCTTATCATTCTTAATAGCTGAGTAATACTACATTATATAGAAATACCACATCTTTTTCAACCATTCCTCATGTAATGGACATCTTGGTTGTTTCCAAGATTTTTCTATCACAAATTGTGCTTCTATAAACATACGTACACATATATCATCATGATACAATGTTTTAAGTTCCTCTGGGAAAATTCCCAGTAGGGTGATAGCTGGCTTGAATGGGATTTCTAGTCGTCCTCTTTTGAGAATCTCCACACTGACCTCCACAATGGTTGTACCAGTCTACATTCCCACCAGGAGTGGAGAAGTGTTCCCTTTTCCCCATAGCCTCTCCAACATTTGTTGTTGGTTTCTTTCCTTGTGATAGCCATTCTTTCTGGAATGAGATGGTATCTCAGTGTTGTTTTTATTTGCATTTCACGAATGGCTAGCGATGTCGAGCATTTTTTCATATATTTGTTCGCTTCTTTAATTTCATCCTCTAAGAAGTATGTATTCATCTCAGATGCCCATTTCTGAACTGGGTCATTAAACTTGAGGGCCCTGTTATATCTCAGTTCTTTATATATTCTAGACAGCAGACCTTTGTGTGATTGCTTATTAGTTAGGATTTTTTCAAAATTTGTGGGTTGTTTTTTCACTCTGTTGACAATTTCTTTTGACATGCAGAAGCTCCTTAAGAAGAGTTGATCCCAGTTGTTGATTCTTTCAAGTGCTTCCCATGCGAATATATGTTTGTTCATGAACTCTTTATCTATACCTCTGCCTTCAAGAGTTCCTCCTACTTTCTCTTCCAGGAGATTAAGTGTTTTGCTTTTAATGTTTAGATCCTTAATCCATTTTGAATTGAATTTAGTGCATGGTGACAGAGCTGGGTCAAGTTTTAGTTTTCAGCATG
>PVKA01021338.1:21705-32109 GCA_004027165.1 Ctenomys sociabilis | reverse complement strand
TTACAGGCATGCGCCACCACGGCTGGCTGGGAGTGATTTTTGAGTTCAGTGAGTGGTCTCCTCTCTCCAAGAACACTAGTCCTACGGCATTTTGATGTAAATTAGAATCCATCACCTCCTTTGGGCTATCAAATTGCAAAAAGATGCTCTCTCCCGTGGCAAGGTAAATTCAAAGACAAAGTAGAACATTTAGACTTCTGCATTAAAAGAATCTAGGGAAAGAGGGGAGTTTAAAGGCACCAGGCCTCATCCAGGTGGCACACAAGCAATCTGCCAGACCTGAGGAAGGGCGGGAGGAGGGGGTGGGGTTGAGGGAGCTGCAAAAGCCGGTGGAGAGATTGAGGCCAGAGGTAAGAAGTTTTCTCCCTTGGTCTGGCCAGGCACCCCATTCCATCAACCCCTCATCCTCGCCACCATGCTTATTTTCATGAGCTCGCCCAAACCCAAGATTCGATTTGTACTCTTCTTAAAGTTCCACAAGTGGCTTTAAATTCGAGGCAAAGCTCACCTCCTTCTTCCCAGGTGCTTGTTAAACAGGACTACCAAGGAAGAGGTGCTAGCACACAGGAGGAGGCCTGGGGCCAGAATCTAGAGATGCACCTACCTGCAGAGGAGCCGTCCTCGTGGTCGGAGCTGTTGTGGCTGCAGTCGCTGCCTCTCTCCGGAGAGCTGTGACTAGGCGAGTCCCTCTCTGGCACACGCAGGAACCTCTTGCGCCCCCAATGGGGAAAGTGCTCGCGGGCACGGCGCCTGTGGGGTTCATCCTCGGTCAGGAGGGAGGCCCGACTGTCCTTGGTCTCCACCTCTACAGGCTCTGGGTCTCGGCCCTGATGCCGATGCCTCCGGCACCCGGGTATCAGATGCATCCAGCGGTGGGGGCTGCACGCCCGCCCCCGCTTCTCTGGCTCATCGCGGGTCCCAAGCCGATAGGGGGCCACCACTAAGTGGCCGAGGGTGAATTTCTCGCTCAAATCCACCATCTCGAATTCGTGGTCACTGCTGTCGCCCCCATCGTCCGCAATGGTGGCGTCTGGCTCGCCCTCCTCCGAGCCCCGCGCCACACTGGTCCCCAAGGATCGCTCCTCTCCCTGCGCGTGGGAAACAGGCTCATCACAGCCCGTGGGCTCGCAGTCTTCCCGGGGCCTGAAGAAGAGGCGAGGCTGCAGCAGTTGCCGGTGGATGGCGGCGGTCAGGCTGAACACTGCGCCCCCTCCCTCCGCCACTCGGGGATTGGGGTGAAGGTCCAGGCACAAGTCGGGGTTTGGCTCGGCCTTCGCCGCCACCTCCTGGTCCTGACGCGTGGGGTCCAGGGCGTCTCGGCCGCCCGCCGGGGCGCCCTCCTCCTGGCCTGCAGGAACCGGCTCTTCCGCCGAGGGTCCCCCGCTGCGGCTGTCTCCGCCCTCTGCGAACCCGCCGCCTTGGTCCAGTTTCTCCCCGGCCAGAGCGGTCTCCAGGTACGAGACTTTGAACTTCTCCTCGGCCAACACCTGTTGCAGTCGCTTCAGGTTAAGTTTGCAGCACTCCAGCTCGCGCTCCATGTCCAGCACGGACTCCAGCCTCATGACTGGAGCTTGTTCCCCGGGGAACTCAGCCTGCCAGTGGCGCTCGAACTCCTCCGGGTCCCACATGCTGGGCGCCTGCCCCGTCAGGCCACCCGGGCCGGGCTCCTCCGCGCCGCCCCCGCGTGGTGTTGCGGCGGGCTAGCTCCGGGAAGCCCGCACTGGCGCAGTCACCAACCCGTCACTTCAGCGCCAGTGAGAAAAAGAGGGGGAAAAAAAAAATAAAGTTTTTCCCCTTCCGCCCTGGTGCCTTTTTCTTTTTTCTTATGGGTTTTGCCTCCCTGACGTAAGCAGCCAGCCGCCCGCGGCGAAGGCGGGGAGCCCGGGGCCCCTGGGCCCGCCCCGGGCAGCGCGCGTGGAGCCCGCGGTCTGCAGCCCCCCGGCTGTGGGCTCAGGTTCCTGCGAGCCGCGGCGGGGGGCGGAGCCTCGGTGGCGCCGGGCCGGGGCCGGCGGGCGCACTAGGGAGCTGGGCGAGCGGGCGGGCTAGGCTCACCACGCCGCGAGCCCGTGGTGCTGCCCTCTCACAGGCGCGGCGACATCCGGCGCCGGCCTCAGGAGGGCCGGTTCGTTCGCGCCATCTCAGCCGAGGGTACTGCGCAGCTCCCTCCGCAGCGCGCAGTCCGCGCCCCGTCACTGCACCCGGGAGCGCGGGGCCGCGGGGCCGCGCGGCCAGCTAGAGCCGGGGCGAGCGAGCGAGCGCGCGGGGGCGCCCTCAGTGAGCGCCGCTCTCCCGCCGCCCGGCTTCCCGCAGCCTCCCCTGCCCTGTCTGGGAAGGCGTCCAAAAGCAACGAGAAAAAGGTGCGAGAAAGGCGCGAGGCGCGGCTGCGAGGACAGGTGTCAAAGGTCTGCTGATCCGCAGCATCGCCTGCGCCGAAATTTATCAAAAGACAGCAGCTTAATGCAAAGTTGAGGATAAAAATTTGGTTTCTAAATCTCTTTAAACGTTCTTTCCATTGTCACTAGAGATTTTTTGAAGAAGTTGGCAAGGGTGACGGCTTTGGAGCCTCCATGTGGCTTTGGAGACTCCCGGGTGACTTCAGAGCTGAGGGCACTCCCGTGTCACTGAGTCAAACTATGTGTGACTCAGGGGCCTAGACCTAGCAGGGCACCCTCCACAACATCTCCTTTTTTACAGCCTCTCCGAGGAAAAAAGAAAACTAGAAGCGGGGAAGAAGCGCCTGGTGGCCTGGCTGCGCTGCTCTTTTGTTTCCTTTTATTTTTCCCAAGGTGCTACATGAGGTCACTGGCTGACTCCCAAGGGGCCCTGATGAATTCTTTTCTCCTTGCCCGGAGAGGGTTTCTTCAAAGATGAGGAAATTGATACTCTTACGAGGGGAAGTGATTTGGTAGCTGGAATTTCTCCTCTCCTCCCTGTGCCCTTTGGGGACTGGAAGCTATATTCTAGTGACCTGCCACTCACCTGCCATCTGAGCCATCCACACAAACCACCCTCGCACACTTTGCAGTACCCTTCAGTTCACCCCACAAGAAGATATTTCTTCTGAGATATTGCTAAGGCTTTTGCTCAAAACCCTCCCCACCACAAGGCAGACCTAATGGAGTCAGGGGTTCTGTGTCTATCCAGCTATCTGCCTTCCTCCTATATTTTAGCCTTATTAATTATTAGTCCTTTTTCCCCCAAAGACCTAGCTTTTTTTTCTTTCTTTCTTTTTTTTTTTAATTTTTTGTAGTGTTTTTGAAAGAGTCTCACTTTGTAGTTCAGGCTGACCTTGAACTCACTATGAAGCCTAGGCTGGCCTCTAACTCACAACTATCCTCCTGTCTCAGCCACCTGACTGCTGGGATTACAGGTATTTGCCACATACCGTTCCTTGTTTTTTGTGTGCCTTTTCCTCTTCTTGGAACTCTTGTTTTCCCCCTACATACATACAAAGCTCCATGAAGCCTAGAGACCTCACCTCTGAAATGCCTTTCCCTGCTCTTCTGCTTCTTGTTTGTGTTCCTCATGTTTGGATCCCTGCCTGTGTTTCTTTGTTTACCCTCCTTTGGCTTTATTATAATTATTAGCAACACCTTTTGTTTCCTGTAAGAACTGTACAAAGAAAGGGATTATGTCTTTCCACAATCTCTGTATTCCAGCTGCTGCTTGGAAACAGTGTTATAGGGATGATTGATAATTGTAGAAGGAAAAAAGTTAGTGAAGGTATGAATGAATGAATGAATGAATGAGTGAATGAACAGACAGGTGAATGCACTCGCCACCTTGCCAATCCTGCTCTGTCTGTTGTGTATCATTCAGAACTAGGTCAGATGTGCTTCCCCCAGAGGCTTCTTGACTCTGGAATTCCTTTCTTGCCTGTCTGATAATCTCTTCTTTTTCATTTTCTTTTTTTTTTTTCTAACTTAGTGTTCCACTAGATGAATCATCACAGTATTTGTCTTTATGCCAGATAGTTGTAGGGAAATAAAATAAAATACACTAATTGGAGCTGGCCTGATGATGCATGCCTGTAGTCCCAGCACTTAGGAGGTTGAGACAAGAGGATCACTAGCAGTTCAAGGCCAGTCTGGGTTCCATGATGAGTTCAACTGCATGGGGAGACCCTGTCTCAAAAACACCAAATAACAATAATAATGCTCATTGAATATTTCCCAGTTGGAATGATTTCTGAATCCTTCACTTCATTCTGAAGAGTACCTTAGCTCCACTCTTTGACGCCCCAGAGGCCACCACAATCTCCCCTACCAGAAAGGACTGAGGAGCCCCCAATGCCTATAACCTGCCAGTGTGTCCATCAATTGGAGTCTGCAGGCATCCTGGCCTGTTAACATTTCAGAAGGGGACAGAAATGCAGCACCACAGTGATGGATGGCTCTGGTCAATAGCCTATTGATCGAAAGATCTTTCACAATGTATATTTAAATGCACAAAGAAAAAGAAAATTATAAGTTACTATGAGCATCCATTTCTCAATGTGTAAGTTCCCTGGGAGGGTCATTTCAACTCTATCCTTTAATTAAAGCACTGGTATGATTCCCCTTTGGCCCAAGGAAGTTGTTACCAAAACCACTAATTTTTTCCACCAGGACCAATATAGCTAGAAACACCAGCATACATCTTCTGTAAACAGATCCCAGGAGCAGCCTTCATTGTCTCCAGCTGGTAGATAGTTCAGCTTTATTACTTGGTTTCCGGGTTATCATGGGGACAGGAGCAGGGTGGCTGACATTTATTGAGTCCACATTTCTACTTTCCACATGTCTTTGATCTCATCTAATTTCTCACAACAACCCCATAAAGAAAGTTGCCATTTCAAAAGACAATAGAAAGCCAAAGAGGTTAGAGGTCATACCGCTAGTCTGCTGGCTTCTAAAGGCCAGCAGCTTCTCTGGAGTGTAGCCCATGTGCATCTGTCATTTATTCATTCAGTAAATATTTGTTAGGCACCTTTGAGGTGCCAGGGCTAGGTAAATTAAGCTTAGACTTTGTAGTCTAGCATACGAGTCTCTTCACAGTGGATTCTCTGACCCTAGCCTACTTTTCCAACACCATGGGTATTCAGCCCTCCAACCTGTCATCCTCTCTGCCGGAGGTGCCTTTTGTGTCCCATGCTGCTTGCCCTTGATCAATCTGGATCTCTGATGCAGCTTTAATATTCAGTTCCCATGGGAGACTGGGTCTCACCTCAAGCTCCTGGCACCCTCAACAGTCTCCATTTTTCTACCCAACGCCTTTTTATCAGTCACCAACCTCTCAAGAGAAGCTCAGATAGAAACTTCGGAGGGGGGAGTTAACACCCCCTCCCCAAGGGGTATCTCAAGGCTAGCAGATATAGGCACAAACTTGTTATCCCAGCTACTCAGGAGGCTGGGCCAGAGGGGTTGCAAGGTTAAGGCAAGCCTTAACTCATACTGAGACCGTACCTCAAAAACAGTAAAACAAAGTCTGGTGTGGTGGTTTATGCCTATAATCACTCTGGACACTAAGGCAGAAGATGTACCGTGAATTCAAGGTCAACCTAACCTACACAGTGAGACCCTGTCTCAAAAAAAGAAAATAAATAAATAAATAGAGTGGTGATATAGCTCAGTGGTAAAGAGTTTGCCTACAATGTTCAAGGACCTGAGTTCTATCCCCAGCTACACAGAAGTGCACACACACACACACACACACACACACACACACACACATGAACCCCATGCTCCTACCTTTGGAGGCCCTTTCTGATGTATAATTTGCCCCTGTTGCTCAGGGGTCAACAGGAATGAGCCCCAGTTCCTCACAGTAGAAGTGAAAACCCCTTAAATGAGAATCAGTCAACAAGGACTCTCTATGGGCTTTCTCTTGCCTGTGTCTTCCTTACTCCTGCTTCCTGGGACAACCTCTCAAATAAAATACTTGAATAAAAATCTTTGGTCTCAGCTTCTGCTTTTTTCCCCCTCACTGAGAAACCCTCCAGAGTCCTCAGGCCTGTGGTGCAGCCACAATGACACTTCGTGTTTCCCCTTCCTTTCTGGCCCTCTTGCACATGCTTCATTGTGCTGCTTCTCCCCTCCCTGGGGAGACTTTCACACCAGTCAGAGCCCAGCACACCCATGATTTTCCTCTCTGAAGCCTTTCCTTCCCCAGGCCCAGTTAGGCATGACTGCCTACAGAAGGCCTTTTCTTAATCCTCACTCTGGTCACATCCCTCTGTAATTAACTCCAGGGCTGTTCAAGTCCATAGCCCTCCCTGGACTACAAGGATCAGATACTCCCGGCCTGCTGGCACCTTTTATTCCTCCCACAGGCCCAGAACCTAGCCAGGTATGGAGCAGAGTCAGTACACACAAGTCTTTTCTTTTTTTCTTTGTCTTTTTTTTTTGGTATTTTTTGAGGGAAGGGCCTACAGGGTTGTTCAGGGTCTCACTACTAGATTGGACTCCTAGTGATCCACCTGTTTACAGCCTCCAAAGAGCTGGGATTACAAGCGTGTGCCACCATGCCCAGTCTCAATTGCTATCTCAGTGCGCAGGGGAGGGGGAGGGCAGGGCTGGCACAGCAGGCCCAGGGATCAAGCCCTGGCCCCTAAACCTGCCTGCGGGCACTTTAATCTGATGAGCTATTTTGTCTTTGTATTTAGGACAGCATCTACAGGGTCTCACCACATAGATTGGATTCCTCCTGCTTTCGGCCTCCCAAGTGCTGGGATTATAGGTGCGTGCCACCACGCCCAGTCTCAATCACTGTCTCAGTGCATCCCAGGGGCTGGGGCAAGGCCGGCACAGCAAGCCAGAAATCGAACCCTGGCCACTGCACTCTGCCCAAGCAGGCGCTGAAGTCCCCTGAGGTATCTGGCTGCCCCCCTTCTTTGTCGTTTTGAGACAGGGTCTCACGATGGAGTTCAGGTTGGACTTGAGGTCACTTTGTAGCCCGGCCTGGTCTCAAACTTACAACAATCCTTCTGCCTCAGCCTCCTCAATGCTGGGATTACAGGCATGGCCACCATGCCCATCTGTAGTGCCTACTGCTTTCTACTGAGGGAATGAATGAATGATGAACAAGTTTGAACCTCAAACCATCTCAACACAAATCCATGCTGTTATCCAATGGGCAGAATGGGAAGATACTTTTGAGGATCTTGCTATTAGGAACTTTTTAAAAGAATTCCTTCACATGAACAAGGGAGCAGTTTAGCATGATTTGGCTACTAGTCTATTCACATTTCGAATAGCTTTTGTTATCTGAGTTCAGAAGGGCAGCTCTGGGTGGAGGAAGAGGATGAAAGGATAGTAGTGGGAAGAAGGAGGCTACCTGGGAGAAGCAGGGCTGGTGTCCGAGAGCTAAAGGTGTAAACACAAGACTCAGGCTCCTCCCTTTGAGCACCTCTTTCACAGGCTTTAGTTCTCGAAGGCAAGAGTTCTAGCCACAGATTAGACAGCTGGGTGAGCTAGTCTGACTTGTTTAAGGCCTCATCCAGTATCAGTTCTTTCAGAATCTTGGGAGTGAAACCCCACATCCAGAGTTTATTTATTTCTATCTTTATTGAGGTTTAATACAATAAAAATCAGATGTTCAGCAGGGATATACAGCTCAGCAGCACAGCGCCTGCCTGGTAAGCATGAGGTCCTGAGGTCGATTTCTTTTTTTTTTTTTTTTTTTTTTGTCTTTTTGAGACAGGGTCTCACTATGCAGTTCAGGCTGGCCTTAAGCTCACTTTGTAGCTCAGACTGGTCTCGAACTCACAATCCTCCTGCCTCAGCCTCCCGAGTGCTGGGATTACAGGCATGCGCCACCATGCCCGGCTTCTGAGGTCGATTTCTGTTTTTGTTTTTGGTGGGACTGGGGATTAAACTCAGGCCCTTGCGCTTGCCAAGCAAGCACTACCGAGCAATCTTCCCAGCCTCCTTGAGGTTGATTTCTGGTACACAAAAAATATTCAGTCATATAACGTGGTAAATTTTGGTGATTGTAAGCAGTCATATAATCTCTACAGTAATCTTTAACCCATCCTCACAAAGATTTTTTTCTCATTTTCTTCTAGAAGTTTAATAGCATTAGGCGTAAGGCTGGGTATAGCGGCACATGCCCGTGACCTTACATATTGCAGGGGCTGAGGCAAGATCACGTGTTCAAAGTTAGTCTGGGCAATTTGATGAGACCTTGTCTTAAGATTTCAAGAATGTGTGTACCCCTGCCAAAGAAAGAGCTGGGGATGCATCTGTTACGGTTTGGGTACAGGTATCACCCCAAAGCAAAACCTCATGCAGTCGTAGGGTGGCTTCTGGAGTTTGTGATTATTGTGGATGTGGATGCATTACAATGTAAGGAGAGGAGAGAGGCTAGCTAGCTGCCGGAGCAGCCGCCACTCCCTTTGCTCTCTGGCTCTTTGCCACCATCCTGAAAGGTTGCTCTCTGCTCTGTGCCACTCTGTCTTGCAGCCAGCTGAGTAGGGACTGAACCCTTCAGTAACTGTGAGCTAAATAAACCTTTATTTCCTTCATTTTGAGTGTTGGGTATTTGTCCCAGCAACAAGAGAACAGTTACTGTGACAACATCTCAGTACAAGGCTGTGGTATTCCATCCCCAGCACTGAAAAAAAGTCTTAGATCTTATGAGATCTTATATTTAGGCCTATAATCTAAATAATTTTAGGGTATGGTGTCAAATGGAGGCGCATTTCCCCCCATGTATTCAGTTATTACAATACCAGGTAATAAAATATATATATATATATATATATATATATTTTTTTTTTTTTTTTTTTTTTTTTTACCAATTTACTACTGACGAGTCTGGGCGTGGTGGCGCGCGCCTGTAATCCCAGCACTAGGGAGGCAGAAAGCAGGAGGATCACTATGAATGTGGGCTGCATAGTGAGACCCTGTGGACAAAAAAAAAGAAAGAAAAAGAAAAACCAATTTACTACTGACATAGCTTCATCAAAAACCAGTTGACAAGCCGGGCGTGGTGGCGCAGGCCTGTAATCCCAGCACTCGGGAGGCTGAGGCAGGAGGATTGTTGTGAGATCGAGACCAGCCTGAGCTACAAAGTGAGCTTAAGGCCAGCCTGAACTGCACAGTGAGACCCTGTCTCAAAAAGACAAAAAAAAAAAACAAAACCAGTTGACTATAACATAGGGAGCCCCTTTTTGGTCTTCATATCAGTCCAGGAAGTTTATATTTGTAATCCCATGGATAAGTTATTGGAATCCCACCAAGTTAATTCCAATCTGCCACTTCTAGTACAGCCCACAGCCAGAATAAAGACTCTAAGACATATTTATAGTTATAGGGAGCCAAGGGGTCGTGAGTCCAGCCATGGTGATGGCTATCTGGAACAAAGGCCTTGACCCAGGACTGGGTTTTATTCAGTCATGAAGGAGGAGTGGCTTGAGGATGAATGACTGAGGTGGTAGGAAGTAGGTGGGTACTGTGAGCTGAGCTAGGTAGGAGGCCTGCATTTACTGGCCTGTGTAGAGAGAAGGATATGCAGAAAAAGTAATTTGCGTTATACTATTGAGATAGTATCTAATGTTTTGGGGTCTTGTGCTTCCGCTCTGATGTGCAATCTTTCAAGCCCCAGGAAGTCATAGCCTCTACCTCAAGGCTCAATCCCAGTCAACAGTGTGGCGCATAGGCTCTTTGTCCTGTGTGGACTCAGCTCATATTACAGAGCAGCAGGTGGGTGATATCAGGGAGCCATGCATGCCACCTTCAAAGACCACCGCCAGCACCTCAGCTAGACCAGTATGCATTGCTTCAGGCCAATTGAAGGGATAAGGAAAAGTCCTAGCCAGCTTTATACCTATCAATACATCGAAATAGGGTCAGGCACAGCCAAAAGGGAAATAATTGCTCCTCTTTCAAGGAGAGTCACTCAGGTGATCATTCACACATAAAAGTATGGATCGGGGCTGGGGAGATGGCTCAGTGGAATAAGCGCTTCCCTGGCAAGCGCAAGGGCCTGAGTTCAATCCCTGGTTCCACAAAAAAAAAAATAAAAAAATAAAAGTATGGATCTTTTTTTTTTTTTTTTTTTTGGTACCCAGCATTGAACTGACAACCTCATGCTTGCCAGGCAGGGGACTATGTGGCTGAACTATATTCCCAGCTCTTGTGTATCTCTCATCCTGTTCATGTATAATCTAGTTTCTTGGTAACTCCACATTATTATTATTATTATTACTATTATTGCTATTATTATTTTTGGCAGAACCGGGGATTGAACTCAGACCCTTGCACTTGCCAGGGAAGTGCTTATTCCACTGAGCCATCTCCTTGGCCCTCTTCTTTTTTTTTTTATTACTCCACATTATTTTTTTTTTTTTTTTTTTTTTTTTTTTTTTTTTTTTTTTTTTTTTTTTTTTTTTTTTTTTTTTTTTTTTTTTTTTTTTTTTTTTTT
>PVKA01021338.1:0-21605 GCA_004027165.1 Ctenomys sociabilis | reverse complement strand
ACAGGGTCTCACTATGCAGTTCAGTCTGCCCTTAAGCTCACTTTGTAGCTCAGACTGGTCTCGAACTCACAACAATCCTCCTGCCTCAGCCTCCTGAGTGCTGGGATTACAGGCATGCGCCACCATGCCCGGCTTACTCCACATTATTTTAACTTCCAAAGTTTTACAGTAGATCTTTTTTTTGTCTTTTTGAGACAGGGTCTCACTATGCAGTTCAGGCTGGCCTTAAGCTCACTTTGTAGCTCAGGCTGGTCTTGAACTCACAACAATCCTCCTCCCTCAGCCTCCCTAGTGCTGGGATTACAGGCATGCGCCACCATGCCCAGCTCTACAGTAGATCTTAAATTAGGTACTATAAGTCCTCCAATCATCCTATTTTTTAAAAAAGTCTTTTTGTGTCTTTGCCTTTTGATACATCTCACAGCAGATTGAAAATAATTTTTTTGCAGGCTACTGTCCATCCACAGTCCTGATCATCAAATTAGGGGTTCTGAAAGCCCTGTCCTGCAGGCCTTTTTTCTTCAGGAGTAGGGATTGAACCCAGGGCCTTGCACACACTAAGCAAGCACTGCACCGCTGAGCTACATTTTTAGCCCTCTTCCTCAGATTTAACAGTTCATTAGATGGACCCCAGAACCTGGAAAGATACTCTATTTACAACTTAGTACAAAGGATATAAACGAAATGCCAGTATGAGGCACCCAGGACAGGGTTTATAAGGACCTTAAGGACAGCAGCTTCTGCACCTGTGAGTGGAAAATTATTCTCTTGGATGTGTACACCCATGTATAATTCTTTCATTCAGGGTTTGTATGGTGATTTCATTATGTCGGAATGACTGATTAGATCACTGGCCATCAGTTATTACATAAAGTCTCCAGTTCCTCCTCTCTCTGGGGTTGAGAGCCCTAAATCTCTAATTTAGGCCTCTAATCTCCAAGTTGTTTTTTTCTGGCCACGAGCTACACTGGAGAAGCTACTTAACCCAGCCCCATGGCCCTGTGTTGTGCGTCATCTCATTAACATAAAATGGACAGTAAATTCCAAGGGTCTTAGGAACTCTGTACCAGGAACTAAAGACAAAGATCAAATATTTACTTTTTATTATATTATGGGTGTGGATCACCTCTTTCTTTTTAATGTTTTCACAGCATTCCATTATATAGATGTAACAGGACTTACTTAATATCCCTTTTTTTTTTTTTTTCAAAGATGAGAAGTTTAAATTCAGTTCACAGGCTGGCCTGGCAGAGGTAAGTGGCAGAAGAGAAAAGCTTGCTAGCGGGCTGTGGGAAGCAGAAAGAGCTTCACAGAGGACGGAGGAGACAGTCTTCTAGGCCCCGCCCCCAGAGACCCACCTCTTCTGACTAGGCTTTGCTTGCCACCATCACGTTAAGCTACCAACTCAGGAGACTAATCCACGGATGAGTATCATGTCCCCATGATCCAGTCAGCTCTTGAAAGCCCCACCTGTGAGCACAGGCCGCTTTGGGGCGTGGTCCAGAGATTAAGAAGATAGGATCACCGGGTCGGGGATGCACACAATTGTAGCATCTAATGCTACCGTAATAGGGATACTCCTGTGAATTCCCAGTTCCCACTGGGCTCCAGCCTGCAGAACCGGCATATCGTGCCTAAATCACAGGCGTAGATATGGCTCTGGATCCTAACAGATGGCCTTGTGGCCTTCAGGACCTCTGCCAATTCAGCACAGACCTGGGGAAATTGCTTGGGGAACACAAACTGCTTTGGAATATGAGACTCAGCCCTGGGGGTGCAGGACACAGCTTCAGGGTTAACCGGCTTAGACTAGTGGTTAAGCACAGCAAGATTTAAGGGATACTGGGGGGGGGGGGAGGAGTTCCCATAGCAACTGGAAGTTGGGAGCAGTCTCAGGGAAGGCAAGAGGAGGAATCTGATTTCACGATGCTCAAGGACCAGGGTCCCCAGGGTGCTGGCCAGTCTGTGTAGCAGAACCTAGGGGGCCTGAGAATTGAATGATTTCATTGAAAACTTCCTCAGACTTAGGGACCTCAGCCGGCGTGCACTTACTTGCACACTGGGACAGATGCTTCAAGTCAAATTCCTTCAGTGGGCCTTGAAGAGGGTCTGGCTCCTGAAGACCTTATGCAGATTCCATGCAGGAAGAAGACATGGTCTGCATGAAGCTCCTGGATACTCTGTAGCTGTCCTAAGTGAAAGCATAGACGTAGAATTGCCACTCTTTTTTTTTTTTTTGCATTTATTTTGTGTTTAATTTATTCCTGTGCCATAAGTTTTCGTTTCTTCAGTTTCTTCTGTGCAACCTCTTCCTTTGGTTTGGAAACAATTTGTTCTTTTTCAGTAAGGATCATCTCAGTATGGCAGGGGGAGCTCATGTATGGATTAATCTGGCCATGAGCTCTTTAAGTACGGCAGCACATCTTGGATGCTTTGTTCACCTGGATAGGTTCAATAACCAGAGAATCTACGTCTAAACCCTTAAGTTCAGCATTACTCTCTGCATTCTTAAGCATGTGCAGCAAAAATTCAGCACTCTTTTAGGGCCTCCGACCCTGTGTCCAGCCCCACTGTTTGGCCTGGGCACACCTACCAGCTCCACCACTGTAATGCCCGAATGGTACACATTGCTTCTTTAACGTGACATCCTTCAGATACTTGGTGGCCTTTCGGATATGCATACCCTTGATGGCCTGGGCCATCGCGTGTTCTTAAAGTGAACGCGAAGATTTGAGCCTCTTGATTTGCATGATTTTGTGGGGTTTTCTGGGTTGAGCGAGTAGCGAACCATTTTCACAGTCACCTAAGGCCGCTCACAGGAAGAGCTTTTTTTTTTTTTTTGTCTTTTTGAGACAGGGTCTCACTATGCAGCTCAGGCTGGCCTTAAGCTCACTTTGTAGCTCAGGCTGGTCTTGAACTCACAACAATCCTCCTGCCTCAGCCTCCCCAGTGCTGGGATTATAGGCCTGCACCACTACACCCGGCTGCCACTTGTTTTTTAAGGTCAAAGTAAACTCTTCTGGACTCAGGCTGCTAAAGTAAAATGTGTGAAGATTCACCATCTTCTTGAGCTGAAGAAAAAATATTTCCATGCTCTTCTGACCCTTAATTTACTAAACATGTGCAGTTTATGGACAGAGTCCAGTTGCACAGCATACAGAAGCTTCAGGATTGTAAAGACAAAGGGCCGGCCAAATAGCTCAGCAGATTAAAGTGCAAGCAGGTGCAGGGGCCAGGGGTAAGATCCCCAGTCCTGCCCTGCCCCAAGGGCACACTGAGATGGCAATTGAGACTGGGCATGGTGGCACACATGCCTGTAATCTCAGCTCTTGGGAGGATGTAAATAGACAGATCACTATGAGTCTGATCTAGTAGTGAGACCCTGAACACCCTGTAGACCCTTCCCTAAAATAAAAAAGAAGGGATTGTAAAGACAGCCCTGGATGTGATCACCACCTTCTCAGTACAGGTGTGCTGGAGCCTTTTTCTTTTTTTTTATTTTGGTGGAACCAGGGATTGAACTCAGGCCCTTACACTTGCCAGGGAAGCGCTTATTCCACTGAGCCATCTCCCTAGCCCTAGCCCCAAGAGCCTTTTTCTTTCTAGACAATTTCAAGAGGCAGAGCTGGGGCTAGGGTGATATCTCAGAGGCATAAGCAACTACCTGGTAAGCCCCTGCCCTGCTTGTCATGTGGTTTCAGCCCAAGATCCCCGAGCATGCCATTTTGGCCCCACATGGCAGACACCCACCATGCAGCCCCAGAACTCGGCATGGAGGCACACACCTGTAAGCCGGCACTTGGGAGGTTGACAGAGGAGGATCTTTGAGAGTTCAAGGCCAGCCAGGGGGCTACAAAAAGTGACCAGAAGGTCAGCCCAAATTGCATAGTGAGACCTTGTCTCAAAAAACAATAAACAAACAAACAAACAACAACAAAACACTGCCTTTTTTTTTTTTTAATGTATTTGGTACAGGATTTTACTGCACAGCTCAGACTTGTAGAGATCCCGCTGTTTTCAGTCTCCCCTGTGCTAGGATTACAGGTGTGCGTCACCATGCCCAGACTCAGTGGCTGGCTCAGCACGCCCACGGGTGGGGCCAGCACAGCACCTGGTGCTGGGGATCAAACCCCAGTCCTTGTGCTTGCTTAAGCAGGTGCTTAATCCACTTACCTACCTTGCCAGCCTCAGGGCTGTAATTTAATGAGTGGCACAAAAAGAACTCCAGGCCTCCAAACAAAGATGTATGAATATTCTCAAGGTTGGCTTCTTCTTTCTTAACCCAGGCTTGCCTGTTTCCTTACTCCTGGTATCTGCTGAGTGGGCGGCACTCATTACTTAGGGCCCTAAGTCCAGAAGCCCAGGTGTACTTCCCTCCAGTCCAGCACCCGCAGTTTCCACCTGCTGTGGTGAACCTTCTGGGACAGCTGTAAGTCCATCCAGTAGCACTGCCAAGGTCTACAGCTTTCTCTGTTGTGCCATGGTTTCTCCCAGATGAGTGTGTGTGTATGGCATCCTTGGTTTCCTCAAAACGATGCAGGGGAACAGCCAGGGGAGTACACCTTCAGGACCTCAGTGTGTTTCCCCGTGAAGGCTTCCGCGCATATGTCAAGGGAGATCAGGGTGGGCAGGTTGTGCTGAGCAGTGCTGGCTGTGGTCTCACTCTTCAGCAGACTCTGCTTATATAGGTCTGAGCCTTTCTTCCTCCTCCTCCCTAATTGCCCTTATTTACAGAAATTGCAGGTTTGTCTCTCCTTGCTGGTGATAAGGATTTAAATGACACCTATTGATGAGCATTGGAAGTTTTTTTCTCTTTTTTTTTTTTTGTATTTTAGTACAGGGTCTACAGGGTTCCACTACACAGATTTGTAGTGATTCTCTTGTTTTCAGCCTCCCAAGTGCTGGGATTACAGGTGCACACCACCACGTCCAGTCTCATTAGCCATCTCAGTCCACCCTGGGGGTGGGGTTGGCATGACCGATGACAAGGGATTGAACCCAGGCCCCTGCATCTGCCTAAGAAGGCACTTTAATCCACTGAGCTATCTGGCTGTCCCTAAATCATCTTTTTTTTTTTGGGGGGGGGCAGCTCACATGGCATGTGGTGCCAGGAATCAAACCAGGGTCCCTGGATGCTTGCCTAAGAGCTATCTTGCCAGCCATTGAGCACTGAAATTGTTTGCAACCTCTGGTAACAAAAACTAAGAGAAAGGAGATTAGCATTACATGATAAGATGATACAGGACAACTGGGGATGGAAATTAGGACATATTTTAATAAAATTTTAATTATACATTTTTAAAAATTGTTTGCAGTTTCCATTCTATGTCCAGTCATGTGGTAGGGAACATCCTTGTGGGCTTTTCTTCAGGTTACATTCCCAAAAGGGGAATTTCTGGGTCAAAATGTATTTGTCCTGACATTTGGACAGGTACTACTAAATTGCCCTCCAAATTTATACTCCCATCAACAGTATATAAGAGAGACCATTTCTTGCCTGTATATGGTGGCACACACCTGTAATCTCAGCACTCAGGAGGCTGAGGCAGGAGGATCGTTGTGAGTTCAAGGCCAGCCTGGACTCTAAATTAGGGAGACCCTAGCTCCCCATTACAAAAAATAAAATCATATATAAAAGTAAAAGTACCGTGCACTAACCGATTGCACCACTGGAGCTTCCATATATAAAAGTAGAAGGAACATTATTTCAAGGCCATCCATACACCCATCCTCTTCTCTGCCTCTTTTGTAGTATTCTAAAGCAAATCCAGACATAAAATATCTCTAAAGAAAAATTTAAAACCATAGCATGGGGTTGAGGATATAGGCTGGGGATCCTGGCAAGCTCAAGGTTAAACCCCAGAAGCCGGGCGTGGTGGCGCAGGCCTGTAATCCCAGCACTCGGGAGGCTGAGGCAGGAGGATTGTTGTGAGTTCGAGACCAGCCTGAGCTACAAAGTGAGCTTAAGGCCAGCCTGAACTGCACAGTGAGACCCTGTCTCAAAAAGACAAAAAAAAAAGGTTAAACCCCAGGATGACACCATAATAAATTCATTATTAAATAGTTAATAAATAATTAACATAGCCGGGTGTGGTGGCGCAGGCCTGTAATCCCAGCACTAGGGAGGCTGAGGCAGGAGGATTGTTGTGAGTTCGAGACCAGCCTGAGCTACAAAGTGAGCTTAAGGCCAGCCTGAACTGTACAGTGAGACCCTGTCTCAAAAAGACAAAAATAATAATAATAATAATAATAATAATAATAATAATTAACATGGTCAATAAATTACTAATTCTTTAATTGGTCTTGGTTTTGATTTTTGGGGACAGGGTCTAGCTGTATAGTTCAGATTAGCCTTAAATTCCTTATGCAGCACAGGGTGGCCTTAAACTCATGGCAATCCTCATGCCTCAGACTCACAAGTAGTGGGACCTCATGCATCTGCCACCATATCTAACCTCTTAATTCCTTTATGCTACCAAATATTAGCAGCTGGGCCAGGGATATAGCTCAGCAGCATAGCACCTGCCTGGCAGGGGTAAGGGCCTGAATTTGATTCCCAGTACCAAAACAAAGAAAAGAAACAAACAAAATCAAATATTATTAGCTTTCACATTTCCCAATTGTCTGATAACTTTATTAGCATCTTTCTTGAATCACTATTTTTAAATTTCCATAGATAATAGTCTATAAATCTGGGCTTTTTTTTTTTTTTTTTTTTTTGCAGTGCAGGGCCTTGCACATGTTAGACAAGTGCTCTTTCATGAGCTACAGCTTATTAATCTTTTTTACCACTTTTTTTTAAAGTAACCAATTAGGCTGAGGGTGGTGGCACATCCCTGTAACTCCAGGACTTATGAAGCTGAGGCAGGAGGATTGCCATGAGTTTGAGGCCAGCATAGACTGCATAATAAATTCAAGACCAACCTGACCTACACAGCAAAGTTAAATGGATAAAGTAAAATAATGAGCTAACTCACTAGTGCCCTTGAACAGTGACTGCTATATCTTATACTGAGATGTTCTTTCTACCAAGGCCTCAGGCATCTGTCAGTGGGGCTTTTTGGAGATGGCAGAATCTAGGGTGTGTGAAAATGGATTAATTTTTTTTTTTTTTTTTTTTTTTTTTTTTTTTGTCTTTTTGAGACAGGGTCTCACTATGCAGTTCAGACTGGCCTTAAGCTCACTTTGTAGCTCAGGCTAGTCTCGAACTCACAACAATCCTCCTGCCTCAGCCTCCCGAGTGCTGGGATTACAGGCATGCGCCACCATGCCCGGTTTTGAAAATGGATTAAATTAATAGGTCAGTGGACTAAGCACCTGCTTAGGCAAGCGCAGAGACCAGCGTGGAATCCCTGGCACCACCTGCCTCACCAGCTCCACGCTCGGGTGTGCTGAGCCAGCCACTGAGACTGGGCGTGGTGGTGCACATCTATAATCCCAGCACTGGGGCGGCTAGAGACAGGAGGATCACTACAAGTCTGAGATGCATAGTGAGACCCTGAACCAAATACTTTTTTTAAAAAAGAAAGAAAATGGATTAATGGTATGTGATAACAAAATTAGTCTACTGGTTAGTCTATCATAGTTTTGGGTGTGGATTATGGGAAGGCCCACCCTGGGTGTGGGTAACACAAACCAGTAGGCTTGTAGCTTGAATGGAATAAAAGGGAAAGGAAGGCTTGCTGCTGCTGCTGCCTCCTGCCTGCCATGTCATGAATTGTTTCTCCTCTGCCACGCCCCTTTTCCATGCTGCCCTGCCTCCTAGCCAGCTGACTATAGACTGAAATCTCTACAAACTGTGAGCTAAAATAAAATGTTTCTCCTTTAACTTGTGGGTGTCAGATATCTGAAAAAAAAGGTGTTAGTAACTATAATTAATAAGCTTTTACTGTTCTAAATTACTATTAGTATAATGGTAAATTTGGAGATTGAAATATCCTTGCGCCTTTTGTTCTGCTGTAGTTTGATCCTTTATCCTGAAGTTCAAATTGTTCCATCTTTGACCAGTGAGAACCTCTTTGAACTGGCTTTTGAGGCCTTAGGCTATCCATCTAGTGGTGTTAGATAGCTTTGTTGCTTGCTTTGGTTTGGTGAGATATTCTGAACTTACACTTTTTCTTTTTCTTTTTCCTTTTTTTGGGGAACCAGGGATGGGACTCAGGCCCTTGCGCTTGCCAGGGAAGCACTTACTCAACTGAGCCATCTCCCTGGCAGAACTTACATATTTTCTCAGCCGTATATAAATGCATTATCAGCCATTTCTCTAAAGACCCCTGGTTCTAGCCTATTTTTCCCATATTGGACAAAGCTGGGAAATTCATACAACTAAACTATATCTTTGAGTTCAAAGTGAAATTTTCAATTAGTATTCAGGACAACAGAATTTTTACTTAGTCTCAGAGATCTCACTTCCCTCTCTTTTTTTTTTTTCTGCTGCAAAAACTAACACCAGCTTGATTACTCACACAACAATCTCAAGGAACTTATCAGGATTTGCATGGTGTCACACCCAGGGTCCATGGGAGTATGTTGCATGACTCTAAATTTAGTATGTGTGCTGCCGAAGTGTGAGAAGGCTTTATAATCGTTACCAGCCTGCAGGATGAAAAGCTGTATTTTCCTGTAGTTCTGCTTAGTATTTCTTTGATATTTAATGAGGCAGGAGTGCTATCTTTGCATTATGGACAAGGCCCTAGTGTGAGCCTTTATTCCTGAATTGTTGATATTCTGCAGAAGAATATTTGCCAAACGTCAGAGATTTGCATAGTATTTTTTTCCAGTTCCCAGATTTTACCATGTTATTCTTTACTGAATGGATACTTTATTTATTGAGCTTCCTCCTAAGTAGTCGTGTACAAGTGTAACAATCATAAATAGATTTGGTGTCTACTTACATATTCCTCTGGTGTACCTTCATATGCTACCTCCTTCCCCCCTAGGGACTGGGAATTGAGCCCAGGGCCACTAGCCCCCTCACGCATGCAGGCAAGCACTCTGCCACCAAGCTACATTCCCAGCCAAAATACAGTCCTCTTAAAAAAGGGGATACCAGCCGGGCGTGGTGGCGCATGCCTGTAATCCCAGCACTTGGGAGGCTGAGGCAGGAGGATTGTTGTGAGTTCAAGACCAGCCTGAGCTACAAAGTGAGCTTAAGGCCAGCCTGAACTGCACAGTGAGACCCTGTCTCAAAAAGACAAAAAAAAAAAAAAAAAAAAAGGGGGATACCTCTTGAGGCATCTCATATCCCACACTGCCTTTCAAACTCTAGTTTCCTCATTTAGAAAATGGGGCTGCTGGAGTAAATGGCTTGTGATCCCTTCCAGGTGTGAAGGCAGTGCTCGTATCCCCGCTGTCTCCCCTTGCCCAGAGCTCCTAGAGAAGTGAGAATGTTGCTCAGCTGCCATCTTTCCCCCACCCAGGCTCTGTGTCAGAAGTGCTGGTCCCAGTGCACACCAGCAAGCCTCACTGACAGAAAATTCCACCCAGGAAGCCACCAGGTCTGGAGCACTGGAAGAACCCCCAGGGAGCTCAAGCGTTCAAGCAGCCTTAACCAGATCCTGGTGGAACCCAGGTTAGGACAGGTCAGGCTGCGTGATCATCACAGGAAGGCAAAACCTGTAGTGAGGGAGGCTCAGTCAGCCAGGGGTGGGGGCAGAGCATAGCAGAAAGGGGCACCCTCAGGGCTGGGAGAGTAGATTCACATCCTCCTAGAAGCCCACCCAGGTTGCATCCAGCTAAAGAATCTTTCCATAGTCAGGTCCTCCGATCAGTGAGGATCAGTGCGTGCGTGCGTGCGTGCGTGCGTGGTGTGATGTCCAGAGAAGCAGAAAAGCACAGGGGTTATGAACCAGAGAAAGCCTGGGAAAGAATATCACTGTCGACCATTACACTGACCAACTATGTGGCCTTAGACCTTAGACAAATTATTTACTGTGTCTCAATTTCCTCATCTAAAACAGGATCATAATATTACCAAGTAGCTGGGCGTGGTGGCGCATGCCTGTAATCCCAGCACTCGGGAGGCAGAGGCAGGAGGATTGTTGGTGAGTTCGAGACCAGCCTGAGCTACAAAGTGAGCTTAGGCCATCCTGAACTGCAGTGAGACCCTGTCTCAAAAAGACAAAAATAAATAAATAAATAATATTACCAAGTTCATGAGATAGTGACAAAGGCTAAAAGGTTTAACACATACAGAACACAGTGGCCATAAAGAGTTCAACAGCTTGTATGTTTCTGAGTCTCTCTGTGTGTCTTTGTCTCTTTCTCTCTCTTTCTCTCTGTGTGTCTCCAGGAAGTTCAGGCTGGCCTTCAGCTCAAGATTCTCCTGCCTCAGCCTTGGGTGTGCTGTCATCTCCAGCTTGTATCTCTGTTTTCACATATCTGAAAGGTGGAGGGAGAGAAAGAAAGGGATGGAGGGAGAAAAGGAGGGAGGCTGAGAGGGAGAGAGTAGGAAAGAAATGAAGGAGAAAAAGAACAAGTTAATAACCAAAGCTATTTCTCCAGTAAGGTAGAAGGGCTCAGTCTTCCTTTCTTCTAGGAAGAAGATGGAACCTATGAAGAACCTTTCTCAAGAACAAAGGTCAAAATCCTGCAGGGAATTTTGTTACTTACACAAGGTCTCTGGCCCTAAGCGACATCCCAACAAAGCCTGTCTTGCTAAAACCAAAACCAAAACCCCAGCATATTGTTCAGAGGCATGCGAACCTCCCAGTATCTGATTAGAGCAGAAAGCCAAGTCACCAGTGATCATATCTTCTATGAAGACGGACCTATTACTGCTGGCTCTGATGGTTGCAATTTGTCCAGAGCTGTGTGGGCAGCTGCGGTGAACAGCCATGAGCAGCTTAGCTCAGAAGAGTCACGTGCGCCCAGGAAGGGGCTGTGTGCTTGGGGGCTCAGCGCTGGTGCAGGGAAGACTGCAAGTTGCCCTGGACGGTGGCGGGGAAGCTCGCTCCAGGCACGAAGCTCAATTCCAGACGGGCACTGCTGAGATCCCGTGAGCACCTCGTGACCAAGCAACGCTGACCCTGCCATCCACAGAGCTGCCTACAAGCCATGCCCGCGAAGAGCTATGGCCCACAGGAGGTCGTTTCTTCGTATGCTAGACCAGAACCTGAGAAGCACTGCATCATTTTTTTAAACTTATGAATGTGTCTGGTAATTTCTTCAAACCATGGTGGGTATGCGTGTGCGTGTGCCTGTGTGCATGCGTGTGTGTGTGTGTGTGTGTGTGTGTGTGTGTGTGTGTGTGTTTCTAGAGAGAGGCAGTCTGGCCTGTCCCCTTTCCTCCAATACTAGCAAAGATTTGAATTCTAGACAACATAGGACTATTTCCCTGGGATTTCTTTTGTTCCTTTTTGTTTTCCTTCTTTTGTCTCCTTTACCTTTCTTCCTTTCTTTTCTTTTCTTTTTGTCTTTTTGAGACAGGGTCTCACTGTGCAGTTCAGGCTGGCCTTAAACCCAATTTGTAGCTCAGGCTGGTCACAAATTCCCAACAATCCTCCTGCCTCAGCCTCCTGAGTGCTGGGATTACAGGTATGCACCACCATGCCCAGCTTGTTTCCTTTTCTTTTTTACTCTACTGGGCTTTCTCTTTGATGAGTGGCCACCACTCTCAGAATGACAGTCTGTGTCACCACAGTCATTATGATAGGCTTCAGGGGAACCTCAAGAAATTCTTTTGTATCTACACAGTATTTCCTGACTAATGCTCAAAATCTCCTAAACTAGTTAAAGATTTACCCTACACTAAGATTCTGCTAGTTCATTCTGTAAAGGACAGTAAAGTAAACATTTTAGGCTTTTGGTGCATTCAGTCTTTGTCACAGGGATCAGTCATTTCCCTGTATAACAACTCTGAGGAATATATAGAAGAAAAAAAAGGGGCCAAGGATGTGGCTCAGTGGAGTAAGTGCTTCCCTGGCAAGCACAAGGACCTGAGTTCAATCCCCAGTTCTGCACACAAAAAAAGAAAAAAAAGAGCATTATCATGTTCCAATAAAACTTTATTTATGGCCACGTGTGGTGGTGCGTGCCTATAATCTCAGCACTTGGGAGGCTGAGACAAGAGGATCATTGTGAATTTGAGGCAAGCCTAGACTACATAGTGAGCTCAAGACCAGCCTGACTGCACAGTAAATCCCTGCCTCAAAAAGACACACCCCCACACCCCCACACCGGGGAGATGGCTCAGTAGAATAAGTGCTTCCCTGGCAAGTGCAAGGCCCTGAGTTCAATCTCCAGTTCTGCCAAACAACAACAAAAAAACCTTCACTTACAAAATCAGGGACCAGACCTGGGATGGAATGGCATGAACCTACATTTATAAAGTACCACATACTGAGCATTGTACTAATACCTTGATATGTGATATTTCATTTAGTCCTTAGAAAAATCACTGTGTGAAAGCTATAATTTTAGGCCATTTTATAGCTGCAGAACTGAGGCTCAGAGGAGAAGTTACTGGGTTGATGTTGCACAGTAGGTGCTGGTAGGATTTGAACTCAGGTAAGTAAGTTCCAAAACCAGTGCTTTTGACTGGTTTTGTAGCTCAGCTTGGTCATATATGTGAGGCTCTGGGTTTAATCCCTTGCACTGGAAAAAAACAAACCAAACCAACCCCAAAACCCAGAAGCCTGTGATTTTTCTACAGAAACAGAGACACACAGAGCACTGGAACCAGACAGGCCTCAGAACTCACCAAATCCAACATCCTCATTTTGTAGACAGGAACTGAGACTGGTGGAGCAAGAGTGAACTGAGATAGACCTGCCTTTGTCCGACTTACGCAAGGACAGCCTTACTGCGGTCATGGGACGGGGTGGGGGTGGGGCACAGCGCATCTCCTCTTGTGAACAGCTGGCTTCAGCGGGTCTCTCGCCCTTTCTGGGGACACCACATGCCCGACCGCATGCCTCCCATTCTCACGCATCCATATGCCCTTCTAATGTCGAGTAATGCATCACAGGCGACTTACTGACTCAAATAACTGAGTCATGGGTGGGGGTCAGCTTCAGGTGGGGGTTGATATAAGCTCAATGTGCCTATTGTACCTGTTGATTTCTCATCTTACTCAGCATTGATTTAAATCTCAGGCTCACGCTCTCTCAGGATTGCATAACGGCTGCCAGGAACTCTCGATGCTACATCCTTCCTTATTTGGATGCTCCCGCCCCCCCAGAGAGCGCTTTTCTTTCTGAGAAGCCCCAGTAATCATTTCCTTGCATCTTATTGGCTTGGGTTATGTGTACAGTTTAAATCATTACTTTGGTTCAGAGTAAAATACTCTGTCTTAGGGCAATCCGAGGCACAGGGGTTGGGATAAACTATACCTAATTTACAGGGCCAACTGCCATGAAGAAGGTTAATCTTTCCATGAGAAGTCAGGGCAGAGTTGGCAAAAGAAGTGGGGTTGGTGGGTTGGTGAGATAGCTCAGTGGACTAAGCACCTGCTTTGGCAAGCACAAGGACCAGGTTCGATCCCTGGTCCCACATGCTGTGCTGGCCCTGTCCAGGGTGTGCTGGGCCGCTGAGACCAGGTGTGGTGGCGCACTCCCATAATCACAGCACTGGGGAGGCTGAAAACAGGAGGATCACTATGAGTCCAAGCTGCCTTGTGAGACTCCGCACCAAATACATAAAATGAAAAAAAAAAAAAAAAAAGTGGGATTGGCAAATGAAAGTTTGATCTCAGTTAAACTAAGAGCTTTCCATTCATGAGGGTTCATTTCTCATTCTGTTTTTCTTTCATCTCTACAGAAGAAGACTTTTTGCAAACAATATGCCCTCCCCAGCTCAGTATCCCGTGGAGTGAAGATGAGCCCTACCCTGCCAACCACCTGGCACACAAACCATGCACATATCACACCCAGCGTGAATGTGGGGCAGCCGTGTTTCTCGTGCACACTTCTTGGCAGCCAAATATGTGTCTGAAAGTGGAAATATGCACATGACCTGCTTTAGAAAGGATTTCAAACCAGGTATGGTGGCACATGTCAATAGTCTCAGCATGCTGGGAGGGTGAGGCAGGAGGAGTATAAATTCAAACCCAGCCAGGGCAATTGAGGAAAAAAGTGGAATCCACGAAACCCATTCAGGGTCGGCCTAATAACTCAGTGGATTAAAGCACCTGCAAGCAGGCAGCCTGCCTTGTTGGCCCTGCTCCTGGGGCAGGCTGAGATGGCAATGGAGACTGGGCGTGGTGGTACACATCTGTAATCCCAGCTTTTGGGAGGCTGTAAACAGGCGGAGTCCGATCTAGTAGTGAGACCCTGAATACCATGTAGACCCTTCCCTAAAATTAAAAAAAAAAAAAAAGATTCAGATAGATATCCAGATTTATTTTTTTATTTTTGTGTGTGTATGGAACCGGGGATTGAACTCAGGCCCTTGCGCTTGCCAGGGAAGCACTTACTCCACTGAGCCATCTCTCCGCACCGATATGCAGATTTAAAATTCTACTGAAAGTATACTCAGCAGAATAAGCCAAAGTGAGGACAGAAAATCAGATACAGAAGACAGGATTGGGGTGAGTATAAAAAAAAGATTTCTTAAAGTATCAAGTGAAGGGCTGGCCTGATAGCTCTGTGTACTAAAGTGCCTGCTTAGGCAGAGAGCAGCTACTGGGGTTTGATCCCTGGTACACTGCCTGCCCCACCCCCGGGGCACATTGAGCTGGAGATTGACACTGGGCGTGGTGGCGCGTGCCTGTAATCCTAGCACTTGGGCAGCTGAAAACAGGAGAATCACGATGAGTCTGATCTAGTAGTGATGCAAAGAGGAATAACATAAGATTGATTGCAGTCAGTGAAAAAGCAGGGGATAGTGAAAACAGTATAAAAATCCTGTTCACAGAAGCAATGACAGAAAACTTCCCTTGTTCTTGGGTAGAAAGAATCCTTGTAGTGAAAAGGGCCGTATTTAAAAAATGTAATGCAATCCCTTTCAAAATATCAATAGCATACCTCATAGAATTAGAGAAAACAACCATTCATTGGAAACCAGAAGAGAGCTAGAACAGCAAAACCAATTCTGGGCAACAAAGGAAGGCAGGGGGCATCACAATCCTTGCCTTGAAATTATACTACAAAGCTACTGTGATAAAAACAGCATGGTACTCATTTAAAAAAAAACATGCGGATCAATGGAACAGATTAGAAGACGTAGAAACACAGGCTGGGGAGACAGCGCAGCGGAATAAGTGTTTTCCTGGCAAGCACAAGGTCCTGAGTTTGATCCCTGGTGCCAAAAAAAAAAAAGGAAATAAAAGATATAGAAACAATTCCAAATAAACTCAGCTACCTTACCTTTGACAAAGGAGCTAAACATCTTCATTGGAAGAAAAGCTCTTTAATAAACAGTGCTTGAAAAAAATGGCTTTCCACATGTCCAAGATTAAAAATAGATCCATATTGTTTACTGTACTGTAAACTAAAATCAAAATGGATCCAAGTTCTTAAATATTAAAATAGAAACACTAAGTCCACTGGAATATTGATTAGGTATGACTCTTGAAGACCCTGATGTTGGCAAAGACTTTGTGAACAAAACTCCGCTCACATTGGAAATATCACAAAGAATCAACAACTGGTATCTCATCTTATTAAAAAGCTTTTGGACCTCAAAATAAATCATCAACAGAGTGAAGACACTGTGGGACAAAATTCTGCCACCTGTTCCTCAGACAAAAGATAGTAAAAGTATATAAAGAACCCAAAAATATCAGATCCCCCAAATTTTAAGACCCAATTAAAAAAAAAAAGTGGACATCTGAAATGAATATGTACTTCTCAGATAAACAAACAGAAATAACAAATAAATATAGGAAAAAATGTTCAATGTCATTAGTCATTTAAGAGGTGCAAATTAAAACAACACTGCGGGGCCCCATGAAATAGTTCAGGGGTCTAAAATGCCTGCTTAAAGCCGGGTGTGGTGGCGCATGCTTGTAATCCCAGCACTCAGGAGGCTGAGGCAGGAGGATTGGTGTGAGTTCGAGACCAGCCTGAGCTACAAAGTGAGCTTAAGGCCAGCCTGAACTGCATAGTGAGACCCTGTCTCAAAAAGACTAAATAAATAAATAAATAAATAAATAAATAAAATAAAATAAAATGCCTGCTTAGGCAAGCCCAGGGACCCTGCCCCCAGGACCAGCTGAGCCTGCCAGAGGCTGGATATAGTGTGCACATGCCTGTAACCCCAGCACTGGGTTGGAATGAATTATACCTAATTCACAAGGCTAATTGCTGAAAGCAGGAGGATCACCAGGAGTCTGAGCTGTGTAGCGAGACCTGCAACAACCAAATACATTAAAAAGCCTGAGATTTCATCTCACTCCAGAAAAAATGGTTGTTATCAAGAAATCAAACCATAATAAATGCTGGAGGGGCTGTGGGGAAAGTGGAAATCTCCACTGTTGGTGGGAATGTACACTAATGCAATCAATGTAAAAATCACTGGTGAAATCAGTGTGAAGATTCCTCAAAAAAGTAGGACTACAGGTCCTATTAAACCCAGCTATTATCTTTCTTGGTATCTTCCTGAAAGAATAAGCATCATGCCATGTAAACATATGCACATTCATGTTTATAGTAGCACGGTTTGTGATAGGTAAATCTTGGAAACAGCCCAAATGTCTGTGAGCTGGTGAGTGGCTAGAGAAGGTGTGGATTTTTAAAATTACAATGAAATACTACTCTGTCATAAAGAAGGATAAACCTGAGATATTTCTAGCTAAATGGATGCACTCAAAGACTCCTGAGTGAAACAAATCAGACACACTTGATTAAATACGGTGTTATTTCTCTGGTGTAAGAAACTGAGAGCTCAAAAGAGGACCAAAACATATAATAGACACTGGGAAATGGGAAGAAAATATTTAAATGAGAGGGGAAAAAGGGAGAATGAAGGGGAGGAGAAATTAAGGGAAAGAAAAAAAAAGAATAAATGAATGAAGCCAGTGGCTTTTTTTTTTTTTTTTTTTCAGAAGCGAGGATTGAACTCAGGCCCTTGTGCTTACCAGGCAAGTGCTTATTCTACTGAGCCATCTCCCTGGTCCCACCAGTGACTATTTGGTGGCCTCATGTTCTTCTCTTTGCCATTTTGCTTGGAATATATTTATATATGAAAGACATAATTCTTCCTATCCCTGTTTTGTTTTTGGTGAAACTGGGGATTGAACTCAGGCCCTTGTGCTTGCCAGGGAAGCACTTATTCCACTGAGCCATCTCCCCAGTGACCCCATCCATGTTTGTATTTTAACTTTCTTCCAGATTTCCCTTGCAATCAAGGGTGTTAATACGCAGTCCTTAATCTTTGCAGAGTCCTGGGTTAGCTCTGCTGGTTAAAAACCAAAATTAAGGCAATTCCTTAATTTATCCAGCATATACACCCAGAAGAATTAAAAGTAGAGAAGTCAGGTATGGTGGCCCACACCTGTAATCCCAGTACTTAGGAGGCTGAGGCCAGAGGATTGTTGTGAATTCAAGACCAGCCTGGCTACAAAGTGAGCCCAAGGTCAGCCTGAACTGCATAGTGAGACCTTGTCTCAAACAAACAAAAAAGAAAAAAGGAAGGAAGGAAGGAAGGAATATGGAAGGAAGGAAGGAAGGAAGGAAGGAAGGAAGGAAGGAAGGAAGGAAGGAAAAAGAAAGAAAGAAAGGAAGAAAAAAAGAAAGATAGAAAAGAAGGGCCCTGGAGATGGCTCAATAGAATAAGCACCTCCCTGGCAAACGCAAGAGCCTGAGTTCAATCCCCAGTTCCGTCACAAAACAAAAAAAAAAAAAAAAAGAAAGAAAGAAAAGAAAAAAAAGTATAGAATGGAGTAAATATCTGTGCTGTGTACCAGCATTCATAGCAGCATTATACAAAATAGCAAGGGCTGGGGAGATAGCTCAGTAGAATAAGCACTTGCCTGGCAAGCACAAGGTCCTGAATTCAATCCCCTATATGAAATAAATAATTAAAAAAAAAAAATCAGAGTTAGGCCAGAGAGATAGCTCAGTGGCATAAGTGCTTGTCTGGCAAGTGCAAGATACTGAGTTCGATTCCCAGTAACAAAAAAAATAAATAAATAAAACAAAACACAAAAATCGTCCCAGCACTCGGGTGGCTGAGGCAGGAGGATTGTTGTGAGTTTGAGACCAGCCTGAGCTACAAAGTGAGCTTAGGCCAGCCTGAACTGCATAGTGAGACCCTGTCTCAAAAAGAGAAAAAAAAAAAAAAAAAAAAAAAAAAAAAAAAAAACCACAAAAATCAAAGTTAGGGGGCATTCTGTGCCCATCTACAACCCAGTTAGAGATCGGAAAATCAGTGTTGGTCAGAAAAGCATTTCTTTCAGGGCAGCCTGTTCTGCTTGCTGAGAAATCTGATCCATATGCTGCTTTGAAAGTAGCAAAGAAATGGGCTCTGGCACAGCAGGTCATAGCCTGGAAGCGGAGCAGCTAGGCAGCTGCATGGTTCAGACACCCAGAAAACGCGTGCTGGGGGTTGGGGAGTGCTCCGCTGGGGAGGGGACGCTGACCTGCTGCGCCAAAGGCCCTGGTTTCCATGCCCAGCAGCTTACGACGCGTGTCATTAAAGAACTCCTTCCCAGGTGCCAGGAGATGGCTCAGTAGAGTAAGTGCTTGCCTGGAAGTACAAGGGCCTGAGTTCAATTTCCGGTTCCGCCAAAACAAACAAACGAACAAACAAAAAAGAGGCTCCTTCTCAGCCAGGAGTTCATGCCTGTACTCCCAGCACTCTAGGAAGCTGACACGAGCAGTTCACAAACACAACCCGGCCAGGGCAATTTACTGATTCAGTGAGATCCTGTCTCAAAACAAAACAAAAAAAAGGAAAAAGTGTTATGGATGTAACTCCGTGGAAGGGCTCTGGGTTCAGTTCCCAATAGTACAGTAAAGGGCCAGGGAGATGGCTCAGTGGAATAAGCGCTTCCCTGGCAAGTGCAAGGGCCTGAGTTCGATCCCTGGTTCTGTCAAAAATAAATAATAACATTAAATTAAATTAAGAAAAAAAATAGTACAGTAAATAAACAAATGTCCCCCTCCTGCCCTGGTTTACCCTTCTTTTAGTTCCCATGTGTCTAGTTCATTCTTATTTTGTTTTTCCTCTCCTATATCTCTGCTGCAGCCTCAGGATTAAAGCCAGCGCCTGTTCTTGCTCCCAAATCCTCTCCAACTGTCCCTCCCTCACACCCAGCCTCCTCTTATACCTAATTGGGGACACACTACTGGGTGTCTCGGGGATTTTTTTTGTTTTGTTATAATGTACCTTGGTGATCTTTCCACAAGGTACAGAAGGAGCTTCCTTAATTTCTTTTTATAGCTGTATAATATTCCAACACGTAGAGGTACCATATTTTTTCATGGCAACTTTATTGTTGGAACATTTAACTTGTTCCCACTCTTTTACCTCGATATAACTGTAATAATTTTACCTGCTGTTTTGCATAGGTAAGGATATCAATAGGCAAAAATTACGGAGGAGAGCTTACTGGATTCAAGGATGTGTACCTGTGTAACTCTGATAAATACTGGCTAGTTGCCTTTGATAAAGGGTGCCAATGTACAGGCTGACCAGAAATAGTTGAAAGAGCTTGTTTTCTTATATCCTGGTCCACATAGTGTAGCAGCCAAATCTTTGGATATTTATTAGTCTGAGTGGAAATGATATCTCAGTGTAGTTTTAGTTTTCGCTTATTATGACTGGGATGGAGCATCTTTTCAAAATAAGAGCCATCTTGCTTTTCCTTTCTGTGGACCATCTGTTCATATCGTTTGCTCATTTCTTCTTGGACTATTAATCTTTTTCTTATCAGTTTGTTGGAGACTTTCTAATGTGCTGGGGAAATTAGCCCTTTTCTGTGATATGCGTTAAAAATAATTTTCCAAATTTGTCGTTCATTTTCGAAGTTGCATGTTGTCCTCATCTGTTTTGCTTTACTATAACAGGATACCTGAGGCTGGGTAATTTATCACTAATGGAGTATTGGTTCTGGAAGCTGCACAATCTAAAATCAAGTCACTAGCAAGTTGGTATTGGTCCCTTGAACGCTGCCTCCCGCCAAAGTGCCTCCCACACAGAGCTGTGGAAAAGTAGAGGAGAAAGGGGATGGAAACCGCCTCTCTGACCATGCTATTAACCCCACCCAGAGAGTGGAACGTTCATGATTTAAACAGCTCTGAGAAGTCCCACTTCTAAGTATTGTTATAGGCTTGGAGATAGCTCAGCAGCATAAGCACTTGCCTGGCAAGTGTAAGTTCCCGAGTTCAATCTCTGGTGCCACAAACAGAATAAGAGAAAAAAAAAAAAAAAGATACCCAGTACTGCATGCCACACCAGCCCTGGAACCCTGGGCACACCGCCCACCCCGAAACCGGGCATGATAGTGCATACCTGTAATACCAGCTGAGACAGGAGGATCACTGCAAACCTGAACTGCATAGCAAGACCTCGTATCAACAAGGATAAATAAATTAATATTGAGCCGGGCATGGTGGCGCATGCCTGTAATCCCAGCACTCGGGAGGCTGAGGCAGGAGGATTGTTGTGAGTTCGAGACCAGCCTGAGCTACAAAGTGAGCTTAAGGCCAGCCTGAACTGCATAGTGAGACTCTGTCTCAAAAAAGACAAAAAAATAAAATAAAATAAAATACATAAATATTGTTACAATTACATGTCAACATGAGGTCTGGTGGGGCTCACATTCTAGCCATGGCATTTATGCTAGCATTTGGCTCACGGAATTTTTTAGTTTGGTTGGGGTTTTTTGGTTTTGGTTTTTTTGTATCTTAGGGAAGGGTCCATAGGGTGTTCAGGGTCTCACTACTATATCAGACTCATAGTGATCTGCCTGTTTTACAGCCTCCCAAGAGCTGGGATTACAGGCATGGGTGCCACTTGCTGGCTCAGTGCACCCCGAAAGCTGGCACAGCAGTCCTGTGTCCCGTCCAGTGGGTCAGTCAACGGTCACCTGGGAGAGGAGTGGGGAATGGATGAGGGGACAAAGGACAGGAGACGCGAGAAATGGAGACAAGACAGGATTCTGATCAAGTCTTGTTTATTCAAGGAAACGACACGGCTTTTATAGCAGGGGAGAGGATGATGCACGCGTACCAAGGCAATCTTATAGGCTAGAGGCACTCATGTGATCCGCTGGGGGAGTATGCAGCAGGAAGTCATGACGTGGCAGCTTGGGCAGAGAAACCTATTTCCATAAGACAATGGAGGCTCCGGGGCTATCGTGGCCCCCACAGTCCCGGGGATTGAAACCCCAGCCCCTGCACCCGCTTACAGGCACTTTAATCTGCTGAGCTATTTGGCTGGCCCTGTTTTTTTTTTTTTTTTCTTTAGTGGCCGGCTCAGCCCGCCCTAAGGGTTGTGGTGCCAGGGATCAAACTGCAGTCCCTACACTTGCCTAAGTTTGCCTAAGCAGAAGCTCTAGATCGCTGAGCTATCTCACCAGCTCTTACTTTGTTTTTTCACATGGGGGTCTCGCTTTTTTAGCAGGCTAGCAGGCTCAAGGATTTCTCCTGCCTCAGCCTTCTATGTGGCTGGAGTTAAAGGCATGTGCCACTGTACCTGGCTTGCCTCACATTTTTTTTTTT
>PVKA01021337.1:0-38834 GCA_004027165.1 Ctenomys sociabilis | reverse complement strand
AAAGATGAACGTGAGATACTGGCAGCAATGAGAAAGAAGCCAATACAAATGATATAAAAAGAATATGGGCAGAAGTAACTGCAGAAAACTTCCCAAATGTGGGGAAAACAATCTGACAATCAAGTAACCGAAGCATACAGAACTCCAAATAACATCAACTCATTTAAAAACACACTGAGGGCCAGGGAGATATCTCAGTAGAATAAGCACTTCCCTGGCAAGGGCAAGGGCCTGAGTTCAATCCCTGGATCCACCAAAAAACAAAACAACAACAAAAAACCAACCCCCCCACCCCACACACTGGGACATATAATAGTCCAGAAACCCAGCACAAGAACAATATACTGAAAGCTGCTATAGAAAAGAGACAGATCACATAACAGCAAACTTCTCTTCACAAACTATGAAGTCAAGAAGAGCATGGAACAGAGTATGTCAAGTCCTCTATGAAAACAGATTCCAGCCCAGACTACTATACCCTGAAAAACTCTTTCAAGTTTGGTGAAGAAGTGAAATACTTCCATGACAAAGAATAACTAAAGAATTTGATGAGAACACAGACTGTGAAAAGATGTGAAAAGATGTTCCAGAGAGGGACCAAAATAATCAGAACTCCATGAACAAGAAATGAAGGAACCCACTAAAAAGGGCAAACACAGGACAAAAAGGAGTAAACAACAGCAGGTAAATAACATGTCAATCATAAATCAATACATCTTAATTATAACCATCAATGTAAATGGACTTAATTCACCAATTAAAAAGAAATAGACTGGCACAATGGATTAGGAAACAAAATCCAATATGCTGTATATAGCGTGTTCAGGGTCTCACTACTATATTGGACTCGTAGTGATCAACCTGTTTACAGCGTCCCAAGAGCTGGGACTACAGGCGTGTGCCACCTCACCAAGTCTCAATTGCTGTCTCAGCATGCCTAATCTTCAAAATATTCCCCCTCATTTCAAACACACTTATCCTATCATTTTGCCACATGCTGGGAGAATTTCTGGAAGTCCTCTTTCATTAGTGTCTTTACTTGCAGTCTTGCCTGATTTAATGTCTTGAACAGATAAAAGCTCTTTTCCCTTTTACAGTCATGTTAACTTTTGGGGAAAGTCTTGAGTCACTTGGTGCCAGAGTTAGTGAGTAAGGTCAATGAGGCCATTATCCTGCCTTTTCATTGAATGCCACTTGGCAGCAGCATTAACCATATTGCTGACCGTACCTCTTAAGACGCTCAAAACAGAGGGCTTCCAGTCAGACATACTGGTGGACACCTGTTATCCCAGCACTTAGGAGTCTGAGGTAAAAGGCTCACCAATGAGTTCAAGGTCAGCCTAAACTACATAGTAAGTTCAAGGCCAGCCTGAATTTCATAGTGAGACTGTCTCAAAAAAATAAAAAATGAGGATTTCCAGAATACTTTCAGGAAGTGACACAATTGTTACAGTGTGTGTTCAAAGGGAGGGGGTACTATTAATGGCATGTGAAGAAACACCTGAAGACAGACATAAGATGGGAAAAGGCGGATTTAATTCTTGCTAGGCATAGGTAGGCTGAAATTGGAACAATATCAGCAGGTGGTAGGGAGGAGAATGTAAATTTATATACAGTTTGGGAATAGAGGTTATAATCTTAAAGTATCTGAATAGCCTGTGTGGGGTCCAGGTTTTAAGAATGGTCAAAAAGGTATGCAGACAAGGTTGGACATTCTAGTACCTGGGAGATTGTATGTCCACCCTAAACTTCTTCCTCTCTCTCTCTCTCTCTCTCTCTCTCTCTCTCTCTCTCTCTGTCTTTCTTTACAGTACCGAGGACTGAACTCAGGACCTTAAGCTCAGGCAAGTGCTCACCCTAAACTTCTTTATGGCCATCTATTCTGTCCTCTGCAGGCAGCAGGTATAGCTGAGGTCTCCTGCTGTTTGCTGGGAATACTCTGCTGAGGTCTTACCCTTGTTAGTCATGACAGCTGGACATTTTGAGGGAGATTAAGGGCAATGTGTCTTTTAATGTAATTAATTTTTAAAAAATATTTATACATTCACTGTATATATAGTATATCCCCAACTTAAAACATTAGAGTTGCCAAGTTTCACAGATGCAAACACATCTCAACATCCCAAAATTTGTAGATGTGAACTAATTACACATGTCTGCCAGAAATTGTCACAGTTGTGCTGCTGTGTACTTTCTGCACAAGGCAACAGTGTATAGTACAGTGCACAACTTCCAGGATGGCTGGAAGGGAGAGGAAAAACAATCCCCTCCCTATGTGCCAGTTGTTGGTACTATACCATATCACCATGTTAAGGTATCAATTGCAAAAGTAAAAATAATTTAGTCAGTTTGTGCGTGTTTGGTGTTTTAATGTCTTACATTGCATATTTGCGTCAAAGGTATGTAAGACTCATTCTTACAAATTTCTTACAAAATTTCTCCAAGAATGGAACTCATTAGTAATTCAAGGACTTACTATATTTCAATCACACCTTGTATAATAGAATATTATATTAAAGCCACTAAGACTCAAACAAAACAAGTACAAAAAAAAAAAGTCAACATTGCTCATTAATATGGATGAAACAATCCCACTCAAAGAAAACACCATGACCAAGTGAAATTTTATTCCAGGAAATGCAAGGTTGGTTCAGTATTTGAAAATCAATCAGTGTAACACACCACCATGTAAGCAGACTAAAATAAAACAGAGAGAAAAAAATAAAAATCACATGATCATATCAAGTAATGCAGGGCTCTGAAGAAGAGCACTTGCCTAGATGGCTCCAGGCCTGGCTTCAACACCCAGAAAAAGAAGAGAGGAAGAAAAGCAGGGAAGAAGGTATAAAAAGTAATAGTTTAACACCTTTTTCCCAGAAAGCCCAAACATAAGGGATTTCTTCAACTTAATATCTACAAAAATCTCCAGGTAATATGACATTTAATGAATACCAATAAAAATATACCTAATTTACTACTAATTACTGACTTTAAACACTAAATTGATCCTGAAAAAGTGTATGCTAAAAGCTGAAAACATTCTCTCTGAAATCAGAAATGTGTGGGCTGGGGAGACGGCTCAGTGGAATAAGTGCTTCCCTGGCAAGCACAAGTGCCTGAGTTCAATCCCCAGTTCCACCAAAAAAAAAAGACTGTCCTGTGTCATAACTGCTATTCAACATTACATTCCACATTCTAATCAAAGCAGCAAGGGAAGGGAAGGAAATAGAAGGCAATGCAAATTAGAAGACATAAAACTGCTCCTACATGTAGGTAACATGATTATATACAAAGCCAAGGAATTTTCAAAGAAAAAACTAATATGTGTTTATTAAATTCAGAGGCTGTTATGATTTGTGTCTAGCTGTTCCGTCAAAGCCTCATGCAGTCATGAAGTGGACTTCTAGAGTTTGTGATTAACTCATGACCCACTGGGATTATGGATGTGAGTGCTGCTGGGATTATGAATGTCAGTACTACTCCCAGCCTGGGCTGGACAGACTGAATACGACTTAAGGGAGACAGACTTGCTCTTTGTAGTCATTGTTGCAGCTACTCCACCCTGTGCTCTCTGTTCTTTGCCGCCACCATGAAAGGTTGCTCTCTGCCATGTGCAGCTCTACCTGGGAGCCAGCCAAGTATGGACTGAAACCTCCAGTAATCGTGAGCTAAATAAACCTTTCCTTCTTTTCTTTTGAGTGTTGGATATTTGTCCAGCAACAAGAAGACAGTAACTGAGACAGAGGCTATAAGCTAAGGATACAAAAATTTTATGTACTAGCAATAAATATAGGGAAGGTAAAATTAAAAATATAATGGCATACACAACCACTGGAAAAAGATATCAAAATCTGTATGAAACTATTACAATGAAAACTACAAAATGCTGGTGAAAGAAACCAAAGAAGATCTAAATAGAGACGTAGATCATGTTCACAGTCTGAGAGACACAATACACGAAGATGATATTTTCAGTATTTAAGATGTTTACTCCAAATAAACATGATCCTCAGGTTTACCACAATTTCTGTCCAAAGTTTTATAAAATTTTATAGTAGATGTAGGTAAGTTAATTTTATATGAAAAGAGAAGATCAAAAGCAATTCTGCAAAAAGAGAACAAAAGGGGCTGGGCAGGTAATCAATCTCCCAGTTTCAGGACTTATAGTAATTTGGATCTTGTGGTATGACAGGAAAATAAATACAGAGATTAAAGGAGTGGAACTGAGAACTCAGAAATAGAACCAAACCTTATTTAAAAAATTTAAAATCATAAAACCTTCAGAAAATAACACATAAGAAAATTTTAGGAAACTTGGAACAGTCAAGGCATTATACATAAACGGAAAATTTCATGAGTTAGAATGCCTCAAACTTTCAAATTTTCTGGAAGAGTTCATTGAGAATGAAAAGACAAGCTTCAGACCAATCTCTGAACTCTCAAAACTTAGTAGTAAAAGAAATGGAAGTACAAACACAAGTAAAGTGAAAAACATAGTCACTGAAAGGAAATATAGATGGCAAATAATACTAAGAGATGTTCAACTTCAATAGTTGTTAGAACAATACAAATTAATGGCATGAATGACATATCACTACATTCATCAGAATGTAACATAAAAGCAGTGAAAAGACCCAGGATAGAGGTGAACACTGGTAATCCCAGCCACCCTGAAAACTGAGGAGGATAACAAGTTCAAGGACAGACTGAGCAACTTGACAAGATACCTGTCTCAAAAAATAAAGGTCTAGGGCTATAGTGCAGTGGCAGAAAACTTGCTTGAATGTACAAGGCTACAGACTCAATTTACAGTACTAGGAAAAGTGACTATTTTAATGCACAGAAACTGTACTGCTCAGGAATTACTGGTAAGAAATAAAATAGTAGAGCCACTAAGAAGAAGTCTGTTAGGTTGTTTTTTAAATTATTTTTAAATTAAACATAGGGCTGGGGAGATAGCTCAGGGACATAAGTGACTGCTTGGCAAGTGCAGGGCCCTGAGTTCAATCCCTGGCATCACAAAATAAAGAAACAACCACTCAAAACAAGAAAATTCTAAACATAGACTAACTATATACATGATCCAGCAATCTATTTTTGGGTATTTATCCCAGAGAAGTGAAAACCTACTCCTGTACAACAACCTGTGCACAAGTGTTCACAGCAGGTTTACTGGTACCTATTATAAATCCTGGAAATAATTCAAATGTCCCTCTAGAGGTTAATGCTGCTCAGTAGAACATAGTGCATCCATGCTATGGACGACTACTCAGCAAGAAAATAGAACAGATGGCTAATACACACAGCATGGGCTGCTTGTAAGTGCATTATGTGGAGTGAAGCCACCAAATTAGAAGATTATGTACTCCATGATTCCATTAATGTAATACTATTGAAGTTGTAGAGATGAAGAACATAAACATTGGTATTAACAGACTAGGAAAAAGGTATACAACTATAAAAGGATATTACAGTGTCAAAATTTTGTGAATTCTGTTTTGACTTGAGATGATGATCATATGAATCTCTCCATGTGATAAAATAAAAATCCAACTTCTGGTTTGATTTTTACTGGAGAACATGGCTGGAAAGTATACAGAATTATGCTGTCCTTTGCAACTTAAGAATCTGCCATGAGGGGGCCGGGGAGATAGCTCAGTAGAATAGGTGCTTGCCTGGCAAGCACACGGTCCTGAGTTCAATCCCCAGTACCATAAAAAAAAAAAAAAAAAAAAAAAGAATCTGCCATGATTTTAAAATTAAAAATCTTTAGGGCTGGTAAGATAGCTCAGTGAATTAAAATACCTGCTCAAGCAGGGGCCGGGGGTTTGATCCCAGGGTCTGCGGTGCAGATCCCATCCCTAGAGCATGGTCATTGAGACTGGGTGTGGTGGTGTGTGCCTATAATCCCAGCGCTTTCAGGCTGAACACCAGCGGATCACTATGAGTCCAATCTACGTAGTGAGACCTTGTACTAAATACAAAAAAAAAAAAGAAAAATCTTTTTTGGGGGGAAGTTTCAGAGACAGGCACACCTCATACAACAAAAACTTAAATACACCACACTGGACAACTGGCACCCTACCTAGTGGGCACTTAAAGGCATCTGCTGTATATTTTAAGGCTTTTTAACCATAATTAAAATTGCATTTTTCTGATGAAAAAGAATAGAAATAATTCACTGTAAATTATAAATCCTCAAAATCTCACTAACCAAAGAAATATTAACGTAGCTCATTGTTAGCCTATCTTAAGAATACGTTTGCAACAAGCTTCATCTTGTAAGAGCAAGAATACAGAATAATTGGTTTTACGAAGAAAAAGGTTAGAGTACATTTCCAATTTTTCTGATACTAGCTCAAGATTAAAAACCAAAGGCAGCTGGATGTGCTTTGCTCAGGTCTGCTCCTACCTCGGAGGTCGGCGCAGCACAGGCCATGTAAGGCGGGGGTGAGGAAGCCATGACAGTCTCTTCCGACAGGACAGCAGAGCCTACGCAAGCCTGTATGAGAGGAGAGAGTGAGAGGGCAGCTGCCTCCGCGCCTGTGCTCAGCACCACACATGCCTACTATTTATTTAGCAAATAAAACAAAGGACAAAAACCGTAATTTTCCAACAAATAGGAGAACTATTTGTTTTCCAGAGCAAGGTCCAGTGCGAGGCTTTGGACTCAGGAGGCTGTCCTGAGGTCAGCAGCAAGGTACTCCAGCCTCCAGAAAGAGTAGAACTCTCAGGGCACAGCAAGGCCTGGGAGGCTCCATTTTACCAGCCTTCTAAAGACATTGCACCACTCAACAGTCTTCCTCACAATTTGAAAAGTAGCATTCAGAGGTAAATTCCACACAGTCTTTTGCATTTAAAAATGAAAAAAAAAAAAAAAATTCTTAAAACTGCTGCTCAGTGGGGAAAAAGAAAAGCTTAAAGAAATATTCATACAAAATGATTGCATGTCATACCTGAAAAAGAGAGTTTCACATGAAATAAAGGGTACTGGAGCTACAAAATAAGTTTTAAGGAAAAAAAAGAAGTTGTAAGAAAAAACTGTCTTGCAGTTGGTGCAAACTTCTAATTCCAACACTCTTGAGGCTGAAGCAAGAGGATCACTGTGATAGAAGCTGGCCTAGGCTACATAGTGTTCTAGACCAGCTTGCACAGCACAGTGAGAGCCTGTGTGAGGAAAGAAAAGGAAGGAGAAGGGAGAGGAGGGGAGGAGAAGGGAGGAGAGGTGAGAAGGAAGAGAGGGAGAGGGGGAGGGTGGGCTGAAGGGTGGAAGGGGCTTTGCTGCTGTGGGGCTGGGGATGTCAGGCTCTTGCCATGTAGCCCAGACTGGCCTTGAGTTCACAGTGACCCTCTTGCTGCTCAGACTCCAAATTTTTGCATTACGAGTACACACCACTGTGCCTAGCTTAAAAAAACTATCTTAGGCCTGCAAGAATAAAAAGATATAATGTACTTGGGTATTAGGTCTTTTTAATTCTTTTCCTACCTACCTGCACAAAATCTCTCGCAAATCCTCATCTGCTTCATTTTTTCTTTGAATAGAGATAAAGAAAAAAATCAAACCCTTCTTAAAGAAGGCCCTGTTTCCAAGCTTTCTGCCAGAAGAGTATCACTAGTAGGCTCTACACATGAGCTGTCCACCTGTAACCTCCTGAGGCTAGAAACAATACTGAAAACAAGCATAAGTCCCAAACCAGATATGTTCTGGTCTCACAGGCTGAGAGCCTGTAGAAAAGGGAGGGGAGGGCAAGGGAAATGAAAGAGGTATTAAGATGTGCTCTGTAAGTACCAGCTTCCCACTAGGAACATAAATATTACATAGCAAACACATGTACTACTAAACTTAAAAAAAAAAAAAAAAGATGGCTCTTCTTGTGCCTTCATTACAAATCATAGCAGAATTGAATGTGTTGCAAAGTTTAAGAAATGTAAACATTAACAGAAAAAAAAACAGAAAATTAGCAGGCCTTTGTAAGGTGGGTTCCTCCAGCCACGGGATGGCAAACCCAGGCTGCACTGTTGGTGAAAGGCATCGCACCCAGCTCTGCCCACTCATGGCTGAGCAGGCAAAGGACTGACTTCCTCATTTCCCTTTCCAAACCTCCTATTCTCTGTTACACAAGCCACTTTACAAGGTCACACTGCTGGTGTTGCTATCAGCAACTAACTTACTGTATTTGTTCTGGAATCCTGAAGTGTAAATTTCCAAGCCCTAGAGAAAAAAAAAAAAGATACTTCAGTGAGGCAATCCAACAGTTTAATGATTTGCAAAATCCATATTAACGTTAGAATTCCTGAAAAATCTTGTGTAAAACACAGATATTTGAGAGCTAGGCACAGCAGCACAGGCTTGTAGTCTCAGCTTCTCAAGGCTGAGGCAGAAGGACCACAGGTTTAAGGCCAGCAACTTACTAAGTCCCTGTTTAAAAATAAAAGAGTACAGGTACAGCTCAGTCCCCCTACCCCGGATTCAATTCCCACTGGCAAGGGTGTGAGGGGGGAGAGGATATCATTCTTCAGACCTGCCCTGGGACCCATTCAACTCATTCTAGACCTGAACTAGAAACATGTATGCATTTTTAAATGTTATCAGAGACCTAACATTTAAAACAATATGCACCATTCAATATCCACTTTACTTTTTTGAGACCTTTTCCCACTATGCATTTTATTAGTGCAAACATCGAGCTTTTCTATGGCACTTTCACACATGCATATAACATGCTTTGATCACATCTACCTTACCTCATACAACTGCATATGCTCTTGCTTTACTTTTTGGTAAGTATAAAGTACATTGTACTTTATACTCTCTAGTTCATGTCATATACATCTACTACATTTTCTTAGGTCATTAGTTCCATAATGAGACTTGGCTTGTCAATAACTTTTGCCATTCAAAAGAATGCTCCTAGCCAGGTAGGGTGCTACGCACCTATAATCCCAGCACTCAGAGGCTGAGGCAGGAAGATCATTTTAAGTTTGAGACAAGCTTGGACTACAAAATGAATTCAAGGCCAGCCTGAACTTCCAGTGAGGCCCTGAAGTTCCCAGCATGCTACTTCCTTTTCCACTAGACAAAGTGACACAAGATAAAAAGGTTTAGCTCAGATGAGAAAATCTATCTGCTCCAATTATGGTTCATTCTCTAAACACAAGACTGCTGGATTTGGACTTTGGTCCCATTCTTCTGTAACCCTTCGTAATTCTTGGAATGGAAACATCTGCCTTGTGTCTTTGAATGTTGGAAATGTTTAATCTGCCTTTTATCTCAGAGGGGATTTTGGACCTGTCTCATGCCACTCTACCATGGAGCTAGTTGATTATGGACTAAAACCTCTACAAACTGTGAGCTAAATAAACCTTTTCCCCCTTTGACTTTACTTTTAGCTATTTTTGTCTTAGTAATGAGAGAAAACTAAGTAAGATGAAGTTTAATTCATCTTGTTACTGTTTCTGGGATTTGAGGTAGGGTTAAGGACAGTAATGTCTCAGGAGAAACATCTTCCTTCGGCTATGTGAAGTCTGTACTTGAAATCAATCTTCTTTATTGGCTGCTGCCATTAAAATGTTTGCCCTTTACTTCACCAGGTACTTGTGAAGATGATCCAGACTCATTTCAATATCTTTACTAAGAAACCTGTACTATGTACTGAATAATGTCCCCTCAAAATACATACTGAAATCCTAGTCCTCATTACCTAATAATGTGAAGTTACTTGGAAATAAGGTCTTTACAAAAGAAATCAGATTTAAATGAGGTCATGCTTTAAGGTCAATCCTTAATCCAAATAACTGCAGTCCTTTATAAAGGGGAAATCTGGACATAAACACAACAGATGTCATGTGACAGTGACTGGGGTGATACAGGAGCAAGCCAAGGATGCCAAGGACACCAAGGATAAGCAGCAACTGCCAGAAGCTAGAAAGAGGCAAGGAGGAGCGCTACTGCATTCCACAGGGTCTCCTGTTAAGCTCAGAGCGTCCAGAACCTAGACTCTATTTCTGATATTTTATTTACCCAGTTTGCAGTACTTGGTACCAACAGCTGTACCAAATGAAGTCTCCAATTCTATCTTCCTAGATCATTTTATTCCAAGCATGTTTCCTACTAACAGAATAAATAGCAACACTTTATATTGTTTTTTTTTTTTTAAATTAGTATGTTTGCACTCCTTGTGGAGAGTTGGTAAATGGACCTAACACATCTCAACTCCTTCTTACATCCCTTTTCTCTTCTTTCCTTCTCTCCATCCATCTTTTTTTTTTTTTTTTTTTTTTTGCAGGACCAGGGATTGAACTCAGGCCCTTGCACTTGCCAGGGAAGCGCCTATTCCATTGAGCCATCTCCCTGGCCCCTCCATCCACGTTTTAATACATTTATTTATTGCCAGAAATGGAACTCAGGACCTTGTGCTTGCCAGGCAGGTGCTGTGACACTGAGTTCCATCCCCATCCTTTTTATTCTTTTTGCCCTTATCTGCAGTCACAATGTTTGCATTCCTTCTTAGTAAATGTAGGAAACACACCCTAATTCCTTCCATCAACTCATTTCCTTCCTTCCCCTCTTCCTCTGCCCTACCTCCTCTATCTCCTGCTCCCCTTCCCACTTGAGATCCTCTCTCTATTTTCTATTATTTTGTTCTTTATATTTTGGGTTTCTCATGAAAGAGAAACCATCTGCCATTTAAGTTTTATGTCTGATTTATTTCATTTAACACAATGGACTCAAGTACATCCATTTTCCTACTAATGACCTGAACCTATCTTTCCTTGTGCCTGAGAAGTACTCCACTATTAGTAAATACCACAGTTAGCTCATGCATTCATCTGTGGATGGCTGCATAGGCTCTTCCAAGGTTAACTGCTGTGAACTGTGCTGCTGTGAACATGGACATGCACACTCCACTGTAATGTGATGCTTTCTACTCTTTCAGGGAGATGCCAAGAAAAACAGTAGCGGGGTCAACTGGAAGTCAATTTCAGTTTTTTAAAAGGAATCTCTATGCTGATTTCCGTAACAGTTGTACTAATTTGCATTCATACAAACAACGGAGAAGGGTTCCTTTTCCCTTGCAGCCTGGCCAACATTTGGTTTTGATGTTTTATTTATTTATTTATTTATTTATTTATTTATTTATTTATTTATTTATTTATTTTTGTCTTTTTTTGAGACAGGGTCTCACTGGAGAAGGGTTCCTTTTCCCTTGCAGCCTGGCCAACATTTGGTTTTGATGTTTTATTTATTTATTTATTTATTTATTTATTTATTTATTTATTTATTTGACCCGTCCAGCAGGCCAATCTCCGCAGGTCGCCTGGGGGAGGAGTGGGGACTGACAAAGACATGGGACAGGGATGCGAGAAATGGAGACAAGACAGGATTCTGATCAAGTCTCGTTTATTCAAGGAAATGAGATAGCTTATATAGCAGAGGGGAGGGAAGTCAACGTCATCAGTGAGGTAGATACATTAGGGTAATGTTATAGGCTAATAACATTCATGTGATCAACCAAAGGAGCTTGTCACAGGAAGTCTAATTAAAAGAACAAAGGCAGGAAGCCATAATGCAGCAATTAACAGGAAGTGTCCATAAAAGGAATCTAAAGGAAGGCTTCCGGATTATAGTGTCTCCCACATTTATTTATTTATTTTTGTCTTTTTTTGAGACAGGGTCTCACTGTGCAGTTCAGGCTGGCCTTAAGCTCACTTTGTAGCTCAGGCTGGTCTCGAACTCACAACAATCCTCCTGCCTCAGCCTCCCTAGTGCTGGGATTACAGGCATGCGCCACCACGCCCGGCTCCTATGTTTTTTTTTTTTTTTTAATGGAGAAAAAAACCAAAATTTCACAACAGTATTATAGGAGAATGACAATAGTTAATACAACACATATTGTTGTTTTTACTCAGAGCACAAGATGTGGGAATAAAAAATTCTCCAAATGATATCAGCACAGATCTTCCCTTCCAATAAACTAAGAAAAGTTGGTAGTATAAGTCTTGTATTTTTTTTCTTTTCCCTTTATTCCTTTCTCCCATTCTAGTTCCTTTTTTCCTTCGAATAATTTCTTCCCATTTCACCATATCTGTTGTACATTTTATTTTTATTTTATTTTATTTTATTTTTTGATACAGGGTCTTGCTATGCAGTTCAGACTCCTGGTGATCCTCCTGTCTCAGCTTCCCCAGTGCTGGGATTACAGGTGTGTGTCACCATGCCTGGTTCCAGGCATGCCATGCAGTACCAGAGATTGAACTTGGGTCCTTGCGCTTGCCAGGGACTGTTGAGCTATCTCCCCAGCTCTCTATTACACATTTTGGACCTTATTCATTCTTTCAATTTCTCAGACCAGAAAGACAATATGATGTTTACACATGAGTCCTATTTATTTCACTTATGAGTACAGTCTCTAGTGGCATCCATTTATCTCTGAAATTCTCAAATTTATCCTTCTTTGGCACACTTAGGTTATTTCTAAGATTTAGCTATTACAAATTCAGCCGCAGAGCAGGAGGGCTGTTGTGAGTTCGAGACCAGCCTGAACTACAAAGTGAGCTTAAGGCCAACTTGAACTGCATAGTGAGACCCTGTCTCAAAAAAAAAAAAAAAAAAAAAAAAAAAAAGAAAAAGAAAAAGAAAAAAATTCAACCACAGCAGGATACAGGGCCAAATCCTGAGTCTAGCACACCAGCTCAGAAGTCAAGGAATATGTGATTGGCCAAATGACAGTCCCAAAGATGCCCATATCCTACCTTATGAATATAACTCCCATGCCAGGAAGTCTGCCACTGTAATTATGGTTAAGGACCTGGACATGGGGAGAGCAGCCTTGAATAGTTAGGTAGGTCCAATCAATTGCAAGTCCCCAAAAGCATAACCCTTGGGCTTGCAGAGCTGAGCGCACCATATGAGAAGTGTGATGCAATGCTACAGCCTAGAAGAGCCAAGCAAAAGGCCAAGAGCTAAAGACTACAAGAGCCTCCAGTTGGAAACAGCAAGGAAACAGATTGTCCCCAGAAATTCCAGAAGGAGCAAGGCCCTGTAGACACTTTGCCATGGATCTTCAAGTGAAACATATGACTTCCAGTAATATAATAATAAAGGTATACTGTTAGAAGCCCCTACACTTGTGGTAATTACAAGCACCTAGAACTGACACAGCAGTCAGCCTCTCTATGCCTCAATTCCTTACACCAGGAACAGTAACACCCATTTAATAAGAGGATGTGAATTAAAAACATCTGACAATGCATCTGAAAGTCTGCCTTGACTTAGTACAATTGTCTCACATGTTTTATGTGTTCTTTAGTCCATCAGTCTTCTTTCAATTTGTGTATGATAACTTTATAAGGTCTTATAAAAATGAATCTGATGGGGCTGGGGAGATGGTTCAGTGGATTAAGTGCTACCCTGGCAAGTGCAAGGGCCTGAGTTCAATCCCTAGTTCTGCCAAAAAAAAAAAAAAAGGAATCTGATGCTAGAAAATTAGAGGATGAAGGGAGAGGGTAAAAAGGAAACTGAAACATGTTATGCATGTGTACAAATCCCTTACAAACATGTACAAATAAAAGTAAAAACAAAAAATCTATAAAGCAGTTGTCATCTCAACGACTAGCACAAAGTCCTCAATGTATGTCATCTTAGGTATCCAATGGTAACAACAGTATTTCAGGTTATAAAAATATCAAATTAGTCTGACATGGTTATTTCTCTACAAGGCCTTAGGGAATGTATATCTGTTCCACAACATGCCAGTTAAGATGCAAATCAAGATAGTGTAGGACATAAGCTACATCTTATATTTAAAATAAACTCTAACCCTGGCATGTGACAGGCTCCTTGGGAGCTGCAGGCACCCTGCACCCTGAGTGGCCAGAAGCCAGAGGATGAGCCTAGCCCAGACTCAGGCAAGAGTTCATGAGGTGTTGTGGCAGCAGCAGCGGCAGCAGCTCTGGAGGAAGAGAATGAAAAAGGAAAGCTGATCCTTTCTGCAGCTGATGGTATAATGGCCTTTTGATGCTAATGTTTCTGGAAGAACCTTGAATACTCAGGGACTTTCAAAACCTTCAGGCCCTGGTTCTGATCACTTTAGAAGCAGGATTGCCAGGGACCTGGATGCACTGGAGCACATGTTCCCAGGAGTATGTATATCCATCTGATACCACTCCTGAGTAGAGCTGCATTCTGGTGTCAAACGTTGACAACATGAGGACTGATTTTCTAATTGAAACCATTGCTAACCAGGGCAAGGCTGTGCTGTTAACAGGTGAACAAGAACAGCCAAAACAGTCATCATCAAAGAACGCATGTCAAATATGATCCTCCAAGTCACATGATTAAAAGTCTGAACTTTTCTTCTGCAAACACCCCTCTGATGTTTCAGGTACTGGCTTTATGGCACTGTTCTTTGCAGCCAAGTTGGTGATGCATGGTGGAAGGCTCACAGGACCACTTTACCCATGTGATGTGTTCACTAAATCTCATCTGAATTTCCATAGCCATAAAATATTCCTGATGTGTTTCACATTAAAAAATAAAATAAAATAATACACTCTAAAGTTTGGGCTGGCCAAATAGCTCAGTGGATTAAAGCACCCACAAGCAGGCACAGGGGCTGGGGGTTCAATCCTCAGGCCTCCTGGGCTGGCCCCGCCCCTGGGATAAGCTGAGATGGCAATTGACACTGGGTGTGGTGGCGCCTGCCTGAAGTCCCATCTCTTGATAGGCTGTAAACAGACGGATCACTACGAGTCTGATCTAGTAGTGAGATCCTGAACACCCTATAGACCTATCCTTAAAAAACAATAATAAAGTTTGACAGAACAGGAAGGGCACAGACTGATAAACAGTCTGTGGGATTTTGTGAAAATGTCATGCACTGGACTGGGGATATAGGTCAGTGGTCTAAGCTCCTGCCTGGCAAGCGTGAGGACCTGAGTTCAATCCCTGTGACCCCATGCCATGCTGGCCCCAGAACTCTGGGTGTGCTGTGCAAGCCCTGAAACCAGGTGTGGTGGTACACATCTGTAAACCCAGTGCTGGGGAGGCTGAGAAAGGGGGACTGCTACAAGTCAGAGCTGTGTAGTGAGATCCTGTAACAAATAGGATAGATATACAGCTACTTTCTCTTAGTTCAATGAGAAGAAAGATTTGTACTAATAGTGTACAATAGGCAAGATATCATGTCTGCATCTTGTACTCTGAATAACTACTACAAAGACAATAATATGCAATGTATTAATTATTATAACTGTCCTACTAACCTGTTTTGGAACTGTCTCATTGCTATTTCTTTCTCATTAAAATAAATAAATAAATTTTTAAAGTTATGAAGCCAGGCATGGTGGTGCAGGCCTGTAATCCCAGCAGTTGGGAGGCTGAGGCAGGAGGATTGTTGTGAGTTTGAGACCAGCCTGAGCTACAAAGTGAGCTTAAGACCAGCTTGAACTGCATAGTGAGACTCTTATCTCAAAAAGACAAATAAACAAATAAATAAATAAAAAGTCATGTACTTACAAATACTTCTGTTAACTTTCACAACATCCAATTAACCTACTGAAGTGGCAAGCAGAAATAAATCCAACCTCACTATTAAATTTAATTCAATTAAGCATTTTCAAGGTTCTGAACCAGTATTAGTGTCAACAGTAACAGGCTGAGGACTAGTGAAGTTAGGTTTTTCTCCTATAGCTTAGTTTCTCAATCCTTCTGTAGAAATAGCACATGAGAATAACTATGAAAGAAAGAAAATAGGCAAGGATTGTAATGTATACCTGTAATCCCAGCACTTGGGAAGCTGAGGTAGGAGGATTACTATAAGTTTGAGGTCAGCTTGAACTACACAGTGAGTTCAAGCCTAGCCTTTACTACATAATGAGACTCTGCCTCTTAAACACACATAAGAAAGGAAAAAGATGCACAAAATGGGCATCAATGTTCATTAAGAACCATGTAAATGGGTTATGATAGTAGATACCTATAGTCCTAGCTACTTGGGAGTTGAGAGACAAAAGGATCCCAAGTTCAAGGTCACACTGGAAATTCACCAAGACCTTATCCTGAACTAAAATTAAAAACGGCAGGAGAGGTTGGGGAAATGGCTGAGTGGAATAAGTGCTTCCCTGGCAAGCACAAGGGCCTGAGTTCAATCCCTGGTTCCGCCAAAAATAAAAACAAAAATAAAAAAATAAGAAGGGCAGGATATAGCTCAGTGGCACTTGCCTAGCATGTGTAAGGCTGACACCACAAAAAACAATGAAAAAAATGTATAAAGGTCAAAATTTACCTATGCTTACTATCTAGTATAAACCTCATAAAGAACAAAGAAACTAATATGTAATCATTACTATCATTTTCACCATGAGATCCTACCTGACAGTCCAAGAGGGGCAGAAACTAGATCAAGAAATGCGTGTTACACTTCTCTCATATCAGCTGAGCCCTTATTCTGCTGCCTGAAGCTGACTCCATGGCCATTCTTTTCTTTCTAAAAACTGAAATCCTAAATTAAATGCATAAGACATCAAAACTCACAAACAATCATCTGCGCTTTCTGCACAAAGGCTGATTATCTTCCCATCTCGGCAAACAATCTGAAGGAGACAATCTTTTGGCTTTCCATCTGGAGACTGAATATCTATGAAAAAAAAAAGCAGAAAAGAGGAGTATAATTTACATAGTTTATGGGTCTTTAACAAAAAATATTGTTTTTACATATTCTAAGTTACAACAGTATAGATAAGCAAAGAACTGAACTATAAATCAATAACCAATGGCATAGCCAATGGCCTGAATACAAAGGCAGAAAATGGTCAGCTAGGCTGATAACAAATATGATAACTCCCAGAAACTATGACATCAGACTACTATGAAGCTGACTAGAGTCAGCATCAAACAGATGCCAGTTTCTAAGTCACAAAGCCAACATGGTCTAGGATAGCCCCACCTTTTTTAGGGTGTGCAGCATGCTGCTTCCTTTTCCACCAGACAAAGTGACACAATATAAAAAGATCTCACTCAGATGAGAAAATCTATCTGTTTGCACTAACTATGGCTCATTTTGTAAACACACAGGTCCCTGGTGTGGCTGTACCTACTGGACAAAGCCCTTCTTCAGCATGCTAATGGAAGCAGATCAGGTGTGGAAGAGGATCCAGGTACCATCAAGACTGAGGAAGGGTAGATGGCAGAAGTTGTATAAGGGAGAGGGCTTACCCCGACACTCATGCCCTGTGCGGATATTGATGCAGTCCACTGGCATATGGACTTTATCCTCAATACTCTGTCGTGTCTGATCATCGTAATAGATCAAGTGACCATCGGACCATAGGTCAAACCAATTCTTCTTCCATCGCTTCAAAATAGTACCTGTAAAAATGGGAAAGGTTAGCTTGCATCACAAGACTTGTCCTCTCACTTAATTCAAGAAATAAAGGAAACTCTTCCTTGAGCCTCTAAGCACACTTACACAACCACCACCACCTGAAGCATCAGTAGAAGTGGAAATGGGAGTAGACACCTTGGCTTGACCACCACTATAGTTAGCAGGGAGGCAGCCATCACACTGCAAGATAGTAAAGGCTGCCAATCAAAGGACAAGTTCTAAAAAACACACAAAAAGTTAGGTTTTAAAAGAAAAGGCTGAGCTGGGGAGATAGCTCAGTAGAATAAGCACTTGCCAGGCAAGTGCAAGGGCCTGAGTTCAATCCCCAGTTCCACCAAGACAAATAAATAAAATATTTAAAAAAGGCTAACTTTTAAGCTAATGAAAGAAGTGTGACATCTAATTTCCCACATCTACCTAGGGAACTAATCTTCTGTTTTGTTTCATGCAGTACTAAAGGTTGAACCTATGAGTACTCTACTATAAATCTACCAGCCCTTTTTATTTTTGAGATGTCATCTTGCTAAATTGTTTCAGCAGGTCTCAAACTTGGGATCCACCTGTCTTAGCCTCCCAAGTAGCTGGGATTACAGGTTACATGCAGCCCACACCTCATCCCATCTTCCCAATAAACTTCCAAACTGTTTAACCTTTCCCAGCACTATCTAGTTCTTTTCTTTTCTTTTCTTTCTTTCTTTTTTTTTTTTTTTGCCTTTTTCAGAGAATTTTATTTGAGTGGTTCTTACAAAGATTTGTTGCAATATGAGTCATTTGTTCGATAGAAATATCAAGCTGTCTTGTCAAACACACTGAAGTAACCCAAAAATATATTTCAGAGCTCACAGAGCTTAAAAAGAGCAAAGATTATATGCAACCAGACAAAACCTATTTCTTCCTCAGACTGCTTAGCTTATCAGGTCATTACTAAACATCTTCAGGAAATGCAGGGATCATTTTGTTTGGAATCTTAAGACACACAAGAACACACAATATTTACAAAGAAATGTTTTACAGATACATTAATTGAAAAAGTTACCATCAAGAAATATAATTTTCTGCCCTCTTCTGGGCATGCTGAGACAGCAATTGAGATTGGGCATGGTGGCATCTCCCTGTAATCCCAGCACTTGGGAGGCTAAAAACAGGAGACTCACTGAGTCTGATATACACAGTGAGCCTTCATAGACTGTGACCCTATACTAAATACACACACACAAAAATAAAAAATATAATTTTGAAATCTCCCTTTCTTGCCAAATGATCAGAATGGAAGATGAGATGCTAGCCAAACAGCCCTTTAGCCAACTTTAAATGTGTATTTTAAACATTAAATGTGTTTTTAGAAACCTGCTACACCATCAGTCAAGTATCAACTTAGTGAAATGTAACTGCTGTGTAAAAAGTTAGGCTTCTGAAACATTAAAAACATCATTACATACCTGTCTGCCTTTTTATAGAAAGCATATTTGCTCCTCTAGAACTATTCCTATAGATCCTTAATATAATTTTCTACATGAACATTTTAAAAGGCAGAACAAGAGAACAGCTTTGTATACATTGGAATTTGCTAGGTAGGGAGAATAAGCACACTGCATTCCTGTTAATATTTTTATTTTCTTCAAGTAACAGGAACTGTATACAAATGACAGTAGACCCTTGCCTCTTTATTTTTTTTTAATCTAAATAAAAGATTGGATGGATTCTCAGAAAAAAAAAAATCTATGTATATAAAGGTCTATATCCTGCTTCATCGTCTACTTGGAACCAGTAGTTGTGTTGCTGTCATAGAATCAGGAAATAGGTTGTGGTAAGTTGGAAGAGGTACATATGCTCCTGTTATCATTTTTCCAGCAAACCATCTGCCATGCAATGCATTGACAGCAGCAATAGCTGCAGCAATTTATGGGCACTTCATGTACACTGCCCTGAGCAGAATTCTTGATGACATAAATATGAATAAATCCTCCATGTTTATTACACTCTTCTATCACATCATCCTTTATCTCTGTATCCCATCCAACCTCTTCTGTTTGAGGATTAAACATATTAGAGAGTTGGAAACACTGCATTGCAAGGGGTTGCACAGAGGCAGCTGCAGCTAAAGCTGAAGCTTCAGTCTGTTGGGAAAGTCATGTTTGTAAATCTGTAACAAAAGAGAATTCTGCCACAGCACCAAATGCCAAAGAGCCACTCACTTGTGATGCTTGCTGTGCAGCTGGCGGAATCTGCAAGCCAGTGCCTTCTGCAAGTCTAGCCATTAACTGGAGACGACCAGTTGTTCCCAAGTCTATTCCAGTCCTTTCCAGTTCATCACTGTCCAAAAATGAACTAGCACTAGAAGCATCTGTATGTTCAGTAACATGACCAACTTTCATTGGCCTTCCTGCAAGTTCAAATCCATTAAGCTGTTCCAAAGCTTTCTTGGCACATTATGAGTCATAAAATGTAATGAATCCATGTTCCTTAGACCGACCTGTTTCACTATCCATCATGAGCTGGATACTTTCAATCCTTCCAAAAGGCTCAAATATCCCTCGAAGCATATCATCAGTTATGTTAAAATGTAATGAACCCACATAGTCTCATAGGTCCAGCACTTCCCTTTTGTAAATTGTTTGCCATTGCTGCAGCTCTGTTTTTCTCTGCCTGTGATGCTTGTACAATGATTGGCACTTCTAAAACTCGTTGGCCAGTTAATCCTATTGCTAGAGGCACTGAACTAACATCAACAAACTCCACACAAGCAATTCCTTTAGAACATCTTGAATTTCTGTCAGAAATCATCCTCACATCTCGAACCTTTCCTACTGTAGAGAAAAGCTCTTGCAAATCTCCTGGTAGAATTCTTGCTGCCAGCTGCATGCAGAAAACTGTCTTTGCATCTCTCTCCTCTGGAGTTAGATTATCAATAGGTTCCCTGGCAGGGCTCTTGTCTTTCCTGAATGGACTTTTGCTTCGAGAACTTCGTCTGCTTAATTTGATGCTATGAGGCAACCCAATCTTTCCTCGGATGGCACTGTTAAATTTTGGTCTGGAGTAGGAACTTCTGTAGCGGCCTCGAAATCTACGATCTCCACTTCTCGAACGGCTCTGTCTCCTTTCTTTGCTTCTACTTCGCTTCCATTCCCGGCTTTTGCTCTTTTTTCTTTCTCTGTCTCTACTACGCTTTCTTTCCTTACTTTTGCTTCTCTTTCGTTCATGACTTTGACTTCTGCTCTTGCTTTGTTTCCTCTTTTTGCTACGTTCTTCATGGCCGTTAGCACTGCTCAACTTGTTCTCATCCTTATGGTTGACAGTTAACACTGGAATCAAAAGTGAATTCATGGGAGTAGAGGTGAGATATCGTTAGGCAAGTCTTCTTGTAAGGAGCCTCAGCATTGCTTCAATATCAATATCGTCTGCCATTTTCTCTAAACACCAGTGCCGGCTTTCGGACGCTTGTAGTGCTTGTTTTCGGAAAGATGGCTGCTGCTGTTGCTACTGTTAACACCTAGGCCCAGGCGGTGATACCACCCAGCCCTATTAATAGGGCTCAGAGGGATGATATGCCTAAGCAAATCTAAAAGAAGCAATGGAATTAGAGGAGCCCGCGCAGAAAGAGCAGAATGGAAGCTTCGGCAGTTGAGGATCCACCCCTGCGACAGCGTCAGCAAGCTCCCTGAAAATTCTAGTTCTTTTCATTGTTGTTGTACTGGGAATTGAACTCACAACCTCACACTTGCCAGGCAGGCACTGTGTAACTGAGCTAAATCTCCAGCCCTACTATCGAAATTTCTGGAATTGATTTGAAAATGCTGGATTTGAAAATAATACCTTACTCTTTTTATTTTCATCCTTAAGAGGCCGGAGAGAGCTCAGTAGAATAGCTGCTTGCCTGGCATGCACAAGGGCCTGAGTTCAAGCCCTGGTTCTGCAAAAAACCCCCCAAAAAACAAACAAAAAAGAACAACCAAACAACAAAAGAAAACCACTATCCACAGGGCTGGCCAAATAGCTCAGTGGAGCTGCAAGCAGGCACAGGGGCTGGGGGTTCGATCCCTGGACCTGCTGTGCTGGCCCCACTATTGAGGCACACTGAGATGGCAGTTGAGATTGGGTGTGATGGTGCACACCTGTAATCCCAGCTCTTGCTAGGCTGTAAACAGGCAGATCACTATGAGTCTGATCTAGTAGTGAGACCCTGAACATCCTGTAGACCCTTCCCTAAAATACAAAAAAAACCAAAACAAAACCAAGAAGCTTCTACAAACACTCTTTCTAAGGTTCCTTCACAGGAAGCTCACAGTCTGATGCAGATGCAGAAGGCAGACATGGGAGAAACGCACATCCCACCACCTCACATCTTCCTGTCAGTTTGAGAGAATCTACCTTTTCCTCTGTAATCTTCAGCCAGGCAGTCAACCTTATAATGTATCTGTCTGAGGGAACTCTGCAGCGAATCTGAAGCCAGTCTTTAGCTCCATGTCTTCTTGATACATTCTTCACATCTTCACAGGGTCCACTGTGCCTTTTGTTCTGGATCCTATGCTATTCTTGCTCTATACTATTCCAAATTCCATTCCATGTAACTCTTATGTTCCATGCCTGCTATTGGTGTCAACCAGATGATGTCACAACCAACCAGCAGTTTCTTACTGCCAGGGTCAAGTACCCTTCCTATTGGAAGGAGTGTTTCCAGCACTTGCCCACACTGGTCAATACTGACATGCAGCACCCATGTAAATGGCAGCCCCTGACCTACACAGGCTGAGGCATGAAAATCAGTAAGTGGAATCACTGGGTTGGCAGGTTCAACCCAAGTAGCCCAGGCTGCAAACTCACAAATCAGCCTGTCTTCCAGGGGCTAGGCATTAGGTCCCAATGTTAGGTCTATGTGGCAATAGCAGAAATAGAATCCTGAGAACCACTTGACTTATTCTCCAACCCAGTGAATGTAACATATCTCATTTTATATTGCTGAGACTTATACTCCTATATCAACAAACTCACATGGTGGGCAATGGCTATACAGTAAGTCTTCGGAATATACACTTCCAAAACAGCCATGGCCCAGGAAATTAGAAATTTATATACAACTTAATACCATTTTAAAAGTTCTGTTTTTATTGGTTGATTGATTGTTCAATTGATAGATCATAGTGTTGGACTCCTCTGCATACTAAGCAAGTGCTCTACCACTAAGCTACACCCCTAGCCCAGGAACATCTCTATGTGTCTGTGACCACACTAGACACTAAGGAACAGCACAGATCATTAAAAAAGATCACTATTCACTTCACAGGCAGATAGACAGGAGCCGTGGAGGAGGAGCAGTGTTTGTATCTTGGAAACAAACAAACACTTCTCTTTATACATGCAAAAGAAAGCCCTAGGGTATCCTAATGGTGGGAAGGATGGGAAAATCAAACAAAGACTTTGATTCTTCATGTATGCATATGCAGGAAAGCAGGGTTGACCTCTTGGGAAGTGTGGGGGAAAAAGAATGAAGGAGAGTGGTTTCATGAGCCCATGAACCTCTCTGAGGCCCTCTTTCCTGTTCTTCAATAAATTCATTTTCTATAAGACTCCGCTCACCTGTGGTCTCTCACTACCCAAGCTGAGTGGGCTGTATGAATCTTTTCCTTGGAACACTAAGAACCAGGAAAATTGGGGTTACATTTTTTTCTAGTGCCAAACAAACCTGAAAATTCAAAAACTTCCTCCTACTCTCCTGAGCCAAAGTAAGATGAGATGACTGTCTGTTTACTGTGTCATTTGATGCTCTGTCTCTTTCTCCCAAGACTTTCCTGTGAACTGTTGATCAGGTCTACTGGGCGAGTAGGTGTAGTCCACATGCCCATGGTGTAGTCCATGCTTCCAGTGTTCCATCCACCCAGGACCATCCTCACCCTGGAGGTGGCTCCTCCCTGTAGAGCTTGCTTCTGTGCTTCACTGTGGGACTCTGGTTCATTGAACCACTCAGTCGACTCAAAGCACTGGCAGGCCCCATTACCTTTCTTGCTCACCTGGGACACCTAGACTGTAAGGCCACTTCTCTCAGTCCAGCTAAGTTCTGGGAGAACCACTGATTTCCCAGACAGGGTCTAGCTTTGGTGTCTTTCTATACTCCAATACCCACCACCTCCACCGAAGAAAACTTTTGGGGTAAGTAGAGTAAGATTGAATTTAGAGGCTTAAGGGGAAAATAAAATCTAACTTGGCCTCCCTCCAGGATTTGGCTATTCTGGCCCTGTGGAGTCTGACTCCTCAGGTGCAGTACAACTGCTAAGGGGTCTGGCTAGAAGACCCCCCTTGGTGGAGATATCACTAGCCATTTAGGAAGATAGGACCTCTTTCTAATCCCTCTCAAGTGGTCACTGAGGTGCCTAAAGACTGCTTCCAGTAGTCTGAAAGGAACAGGCTTCCTCCCACTGCTATGGAGGAGAAAGATCTCCTACTGTAGCCATGAATAAAGGGAGACAGGAGGAAAGACCCATACAGACTTTGGTCAGATGATTCCCATAGCACTCCAGCATGGTCTGGGGTACAGTAGGGCACATGCATATGTTGCAGCTGCTGCTGGTAGAGGAGAGAGTTAGTTGTCCTCTATTGCTACTGCAAGCAGAGAGGCTAGGAAAGGAGGCAGTGCAACATATGTGATGGGCCCACTTCAGAGTCGCCCACCTTCTTTGTGTATGTGTTTCCTAACCCTAACCCTAACCCTAAGACCAGCCTCCCTCCTGCAAATACACCTGTAGGGTGTTATCTTCAAGAAATGGGAGATATTTGATCTTTGATCCCTGAAGAAAAAATATGCCCAGGTATGGAGAGGATATCTATTGGGAGATGGTGAGAGTTGGCCAGCAGGAAAAGTATAAACTATAAAAGGACCCTATAGCAAGATTTGTTTTGTAAAAAAAGAAATAGAGTTTCCTTATATCCAGGCTTGCTTTGTCCTAAGGCATAATGAAACACTGTATGACATGCAAAATGGACAGCGCTGCTATAGCGTTAGGAGGGGGACAAAAGGAAACTCGAGGACCCAGTGGGCTTCAAGAGAGATAGCTTCCATCCTAGAAAAAGGGTACAGGGAGACCAAGGGAGTGAAAGGGATCGAGAAAATAAGCCACTGAAGAATCTGTATCCTCCTGTGCACCGGGAAGGGGACTGGATGTTCCTCCTGTCTGGGTCATTTAGTAAGTCCCCGAGGTTGGGCCCGTCCTTGCCTGTTTACCCTTCAGGTAACATGGTCAAAGCCTTGGACAGGAAGAGCCTAATGGGCCCATATTCCATTCCCACTAAAGGAATTCACAGATAAGAAAAGAAAATAGGAAAGTTTGGCAAGGACCAGGTAAGTTTATTGAGGTACCACTCTATGAATAGGAAGGTCACTTGAAGGCAGCGTGTCCTCGGAGGTGAAAGGACTGAGGGGGCCAGGGCATTCCTCTGATGCTCCTACTACCCAAGTCATAACCCTGGAAGAGCTCCAGGTGACCCTCTTAGTAGAGGGAGAACTAATTCATTGCTTTTTTGTTTGTTTTTTTTGAGACAAGGTCTTACTATGTAGTTCAGGCTGGCCTTAAGCTCACTTTGTAGCTCAGGCTGGTCTCAAACTCACAACAATCCTCCTGCCTCAGCCTCCTGAGTGCTGGGATTACAGGCCTGCGCCACCACAACCGGCTTTTTTTTTTTTGCTGGACAAAATGTTTTTTTCCTATGGACTCCGTCCCCCCACCCCCCAGACCACAGTCAGGGAATTATCAGGAAAGTTACTTGACACTTCACCTATCCCCTAAACTGCAGCTGGGCAGCTTACCTATCCATTCATTTCTAGTGATATCTGTAAGTCTCACTCCCTTACTGCAAAGAGCAGTAAGATAGCCGGATGAAAACAACTGTTTAAATGGCTCTGGATCAGAATTTCACCCTCCCTTTGAAAGGGGTTAAAAGACTCCAAGGTTCAGGCCAAAGGAGAACAAACTGAATAAATATACCTTTAAAATAATGTTTCTTTTCCACTTCAGAGACAATGCCCATGGATGCCAAACACCTGAGAGGGACTAAGGCAGATCACAGAAAATCTCATGATGCAGGGCCTTTTACTATCATTTAACAGCCCTTGAAATACTCCTCTTCTGAGGTCAAAAAAAAAAAAAAAAAAAAAAAAAAAAAAAACTAAATAGAGACTGGAGGTTAGTGTAAGACCTCAGGCATAAAAATCAAGCTGTTATTTCCTTACATCCTGGAGTACCTAACCTTTCTTTACACTTTGTTGACCCAGATACCAGAAAGCTGTTAAGCAATTCTGATTTGGATTTAAAAGATGCTTTCTCCTATATCTCTCTACAACCAGATCCTCAATATCTCTACCTTTGGAGGCCCTTCTACACAACCCTCTCAGTTAACCTAGGCAGTCTTGCCCCTGTGGTCCTCCATCTTCATCTATTCAGATGGGTTCTCCAGAGAATTTGACTTCTCCAGTCCTGAGGTAAAAGTTCTTCAGTACACAGATGATCTCCTGGTTTGTGCCCTACTGGGAAAAGATCACAATCAGGGAAGCCAAGCCCTCCCACCTTCCTGGCACAGAGGGGCTATCGAGTATCCAGCAATAAGGCCCGACAGCTCTCGGTACAAAATTCAGGGTTAATCATTCTGGAGGAAACCCAAGCCCTGGAAAGGGAACACATTGAGCCAACAGTCTTGTTACTTCCTCTAAATACCTTAAAAGCGTTAAGAGACTTTCTGGAAATCCCCAGGTTGTGCCAACTATGGATTCCCACATAATGGGGAGATAGACAGCTCGACCCCTATACCAAATACTCAAAGATGCCCCAAAACAAGGAGCTCATCTTTTATAATGGGACCCTGAGGCCAAAGGGTCTTAAAGACTCTGAATCTGGCACTTTTCCAGGCCCCTGCTCTGAGCTTGCTAACTGGCTACTCATATATTATGAAAAGGTGGTGGCACTCAGTCAAGTTAAAGGGCCTGTACAACGACCTGTAGGATATGGGAACAAAGAATTAGTCCAGGTGGCTGAGGGATAACTGTTTTTGCCTTAGAGCTATTGCTGTTGTCATCCTGTATCTGTAGCCCTAAAGGCCACCAGACTAACTCTGGGCAATGACCTATCTAATCTCCAAATCATATTTTGGGGTTGCTGGTCTCCAAGGAAACCTGTTGCTGTCCAACAGCCAGCAGGTAAAATACCAACAGGCCTGTGCCATTAGAAGGGTGAACTATTTAGGTCAAGACCTGCCTACCACTAACCCTTGCCTCCTTCCCAAGAGAACATCCAGAGGACTGGATACATAATTGTGGACCAGTGTTGCTTAACACCCATGTGCCATGAAGGACTTGGGGGATTCTCCCTGGGAAAACCCAGACAGGACTGTCCAGATGGGAGTTCACCTGTGGAAAATGAAACTAAAAAGGCCAGATACACAGTAATAACCCACTCTTAGATAACGGAGGGTTCATTGCTCCGAGTAGGTACTAGTGCCCCAACTGGCAGAGATAATGGCCTTGACCCAGGCACTGGAAACAGGTGAAGGAAAGTTGGCCAAGTGCTGGCGACATAGCTCAGTGGACTAAGTGCCTGCTTAGGCAAGCACAGGGACCGGGACTTGATCCTTGGTACCACATGCTGCACTGGCCCCACCCCAGGGCACATTGAGCCAGCTACTGACACTGAGAGTAGTGGTGCACACTTGTAATCCTAGCACTGGGAAGGCTGAAAACAGAAGAGTCATTAGAGTCTGAGCTGCACAGTGAGACCCTGTACCAAATACACTAAAAAAAGAAAGTTGGCCAATACAGTATATATACTAATACTACATACTTTCCTTGTCCTCTATGCCATGAAGCCATCTGAAAAGACAGACATTTCTTCACAGCCTGTGGATTCCCTATCCAGTACCATCAAGAGATTGACTGTCTCCTAAGAGTGGTATGAATTCTCAAGGAGAAAGCAGTAATACAGTGCGGGGGAAATCAAATGGAAATGAAGTTAACATAAAAAACTAGGCCACTGGCTTGCCGGCTCACTGACCCCTCAAGGTCTGATATTCTGTTGGGCCCCGTACTGTTGGGAACACTTCTTAAATAATGCAAGCCTCAATATTCCTCCACTAAGACAACAAAGGGGTTCCAGTGGAAACTAATCTGCCAGCAAGTTCCAAGCCAAGGATGGAGGCTTCTCCTTCCTGAGGTCAGCCAATGGAAAATCTTGAAGATCCTCCACCAGTCCTTCTAGCTGGGGAAAGAAGCAATGCGACAAATGGCTGGACCCTGTTCCTCTGAAAGGGCCTCAGAAAGATGATGGAACAACTGTTAACAGATGAGAGGCCTGTCAAAAGAAGAACCCCTTAACAAATAAACAGATCCCTCCTGTTCTCCACAGGACAGAAATATATGCAGGGGAAGATTGGCAAACAGATTATTACTCCTGTCCCGAGCCTGGGATTTTCAATTCCTTCTGGTATAGACAAGATACTTCCAGAGGACAGATAGAGGCCTTCCTGTGCAGGACAGAAAAGGCAAGTGAGGAGAATTTGATTGATTCATGAAATCATTCCTTAGTTTGGGGAATCCAAAGTCAAAATGACCTGACCTTTAAACCCAGAGAAACACAGAGAATTTCCATGACCTTGGGCATACTATAGCACTCACACCACACTTAAAAGGCCTTAGAAACAAGGCACCATAGAGAAGGGAAATCGAGTCCTAAGAAACACCTCCATAAGTTAGGTCAGGAGTCAGAGCTTCCTTAGGCCACCTACTCACTGCCCTCCTGAGAACAAGAAATGCCCCTCGAAAGTCAGGACTACAAGGCCCTGTACAGAAAGCCATTCCTCACCAATGACATACCTTCTAACTTGAGTGAACTCCACTTACAATACAGAAATACCTTTGTTCACAAAGGCTTCTGTTTGCAAACAATCTGGCTCACAAACAAAAACATTTAGCATAATTTTGTTTCTACTAAGAAACTTTACATCAGGTAACAAACAAAACCACTGCCATCTTCCCCATAATCACAAAACAAATTAAGTTCATAAACTGAGGTACCACTGTATGTCATCTCTCTAGTACCATTTCAAAGCCCCTCCAAGAAAAGGCAGAAATACTCTATAGAGAAGAGGGAACTCTTTTTATAGTCCTGGGAGTGTGATCCTTATCAAGACCCTGCCTATCAACTCTCATCCCTTAAACCAAGGCATTCTGTCATACCTTCTACCCACATTGCTTTTAAGGATTACTGACATGGCTCTTCAAGAAGGATAAATCACACCTACTTAAATCCCTGGACAGAGGTCCAAAGAACCCTCCCCAGCAAAAGATGACTCTTTCAGCCAGCGAGATGGCGCAGTAGAATAAGCACTTCCCTGACAAGTGCAAGAGCTTAAGCTCAATCCCCGGTTCCACCAAGAAAAAAAAAAAAATGACCCTTTTAGAGCCAATTCCTGAGAATCCTTTGAAGGCCTCAGGATGCTCTACAGAAAGTCTCCAAAAAAAGCAGTAACTGCTAGAGGAGCTTTAATCTTTCCACTGGATCCTCATTCTGGATCTTCACTGGTGCTTTCTGACTTGCCAGTTTTGTAGGAGTTGGGAGTTATTTTCACTGTCAATAGATTGGTGCAAGCGCATGCTATCCAAAAACGAATTCTGGGCTTCTTTTCTCTGTATTGTCTTTAGTAGGGAGGGTTTCAGGGTTAGAGGTCAATTCCCCTAATAAGAGGATAGCTTCTGATATACAACACAGACACAACATCACTAAGTTGAGTATGTGCTACTGTGGGAGACTAGATAGAAAGATTAAGGCCTAAATGGCCTCATATGTGAGCACAGGAGGGAAAGGTGGGTGTATGTGCTGACATGCTGCAGGGCAAATGAAAAGAGCTGAGATCCTGTTGTTTACTCAGATATGTACCACAAATAGTAGGAAGTAGATGAATCACCTTTTACTCTTATTGCTTACACCTGTGTATGTTGTACCTCACTCAGGGCTCTTTGTCAAAGAGAAAGAGCCCCTATCACCCATATTTTAACCTATTCCGTTTCTGTATGTTTCATCTTTTTCATCCTTTGGTCAGGTGCAAGCTTGTAGGTTGGCCCCCAAGTTCTATAAGACTCAGGGGCAGATGGATATGCACCATCTCCCTGGCTCACATACACGTCACTCAGAAGCCTCTAAATTATGCTAACCCAATACAGCTGGTGGAGCTGCCAGTTCCATCCACCCACCCGGTTTATTATCCAAATAAGACACAATGGTCTGCAAAACCAATGGTGGAGCTGCCAGTTCCATCCACCCACCCCGTTTATTATCCAAATAAGACACAATGGTCTGCAAAACCAATCTCACAGGGACTTGGTTCCCTTTTGCTTGAAACATACAATGCCTGGCAGTGGAAATGCTTATTTCACCTTCTTTAAGAGATCAAGTCATTCCTGGGTCCATGTGTCCCACAGCCAAGTTTACCTGTTGTAATACACCAAGGTGCCACTGGTTGTCTTGGTCAAACCCAGTTCTGTTAAAGATGCCACAGGATGATGTAACTGCACTTGCCACCTACCACCAGAGTGCAGTCTTGATCTGAATGACCAAAGCTTCCAACAGTGGATACAGTGAGATCTCCAGTGTCAGAGCCTTTATCTCTAGACTTCTGCCCACAGATGTAATTCTTCAACCTTTTTCCTGGTGGCAATAGATATATACTCAGACACAGTATTCCTAGATCTGAACTCTACTAGGTATAAGACTCAGTGCCCTACACCCCTTACCCTGGAAGGGAGGGGCATCTAATGTTCATATACTTCCAAACTTATGGCTCCACCCTGGGACCTGTCTCCAGTTGTTACGATGACACCCTCATGGGGCAGATTTGATGGATAGGATACATCCTAACAACCTGAAGGCAATCTGGTGGTCTATGAACCTGAACAGAATCACACTGTCATTGAAAAAAAAGGTGGCCATCCAAGAGAGTGAAAGGTCTAGGGGTGGCAAGGGTGATAGTGTTTGCCCTTCGAAGGAGAACAATGTACAATGCTGCCATCATGACAGTGTGTCCACTCTGGGCAATATGGCCAAATAAATGGGCAAACCTGCAAGAACTCAACTGCTTCTCTAGATTCTCTGGCCTCTGCCACCAGGCAGTGTTAGCTCTAATCTGGCTAGACAAAGGTATCTATGTAATAGCTAATCATTCTCATTGTTCATAGAATAAAATGGGTCAGACAGAAATAAGGACCTACAACATACTTAACCAAGGACTCTGGCTTAGGGTCTTTCCAACCACTATAAAATCTATGGACCACATCAAGGGGATATGGCTTTCCTTGTCCTCCTTGCTGCTGCTACTCTTAGGAAAATTTTTGTTTCAACTTTTCTCTTTTTTATTCTTTCAACTTCTTTGTAGGCTCTGTGTCCTCCTGTCATATAACTGTAAACCTGGAGATGACCTTGAAAACTGAAGGCTCCCAGCTGGGGCCAGCAAAAGAACACTTCCAGGGAGCCCTGAACCAATGAGCCACAACAGACTTCAGCGTCTGCCCTGCCCTGCCCTCTCTCAGGCAGAAGTAGCTAGCCAACTTCACTGTCATAGTCTGAAGACTTACGAGCTTCTATTTCTTGACAGTGTAGGCAAATGGTTGTGTGTGGTGGGGGAAGTGGTCTTGGGGAGCTGAGCTAGGGGAACAGTGTTTTCACTTGGCAAAAGTTAGTGGCTTAAGGGTCTGTCCGTAAAGTGCAAGGTCCTGGATACCAAAATACAACAACAAAATCAAAAAATTCTCCCTGGGGTACTCAAAAGGTAGAAAAATTAAAGAGGAGCCAAGGAGACTTTCCTTCTTCATTCATACCTATGCAAGACCAGTAGGGACATTCTATGGGGAGGAAGCAGGGTAAATGAGAGCAAAGACAGAAGCAGCAGGATCCATGCATATGCTTGCAAGCAATCTGGCCTTCTCTTAGGGGTCATCTTTCCTATTCTGTGATAAACTACTTTCTCTAAATTAAAACTCTGCTTCAGTGTGGTCTCTCACTATTCAGTCTGGGTGGGCTGTGTGAAATCTTCTCCTTAGGCCACCAAGAAACAGAAAGATTCAGGTTACAACTGTATCTATGGACTATTTACACTGCATTGTGTACAAGAAGGCAGGCTTGCCTTCATACAAGTTTATAGTGGAACCTAAGGAGAGAGGCAGAGGCAATCCAAAGAACAGCAAAAAAAAAAAAAAAAAAGAACACCTTCTCCAGTTCTCAGTAAGGGGAGGATATTGACTATGGGGAGCTAAGGGCCTCAAAACCTAAGCAAGCAGAGCGTCATGGAGCATACCTGTAATCCCAGCACTCAGGAGGCTGAGGCAGGAAAACTGCTATGAGTTAAGCTCAGCCTGAGCTACATAGAAAGACCCCGTCTCAAAAAAAAAAGCAAGTGAAGAAAACTTACAGAGATGGAGGCTAGACTTCAATACGCCAGGACTTGCCACGTAATGCCAATATTACAATAACTATCTTTGTAAACACTTTCAGACTGTCCTGAATGCATCGTTCTGCACTCAGTATGGGAATTCATAGAACTTGGTCAAGGACAAACAGGCAGATGAACCATCTCTGGGTAGCAACAGTTAATGCTGGAAGTAGACCTAATTGAATATGCTTAACCACGATTTTTTTCAACTACAAATACTACCTACTTCATGGAGATGTGAGAAATAAAGAGAATGTATACATAAAATTATTGCAACAGAACAAAAGTTTCATATTAAGAGGTTCTGGGTTGTTTGGGCTTGTTTTTGGAAACAAAGTCTTATTGTGTAATTCAGGCTAGGCTTAAACTCTCTAGGTAACCCTGGCTGCTCAAACTTATGGTGACCCTGCTGCCTCAGCACGCCTAGGATTACAAAAGCATACCACCACACCTGTTGACCAATCACTTTTAAGGCACGCAGTTGACTCTTCATCACTAGCCTCAATTTTAAGTTGTGAATGTGTCCTTTGAATATAATTCATGTCTCATAGTATAAAATGTGTGCTTCAGATTTCTGTGTTAGAATCAACATACTAGTGCTTTTCTCCTTAACTCTGCTCTTTCTAGAGCAGCAGAATAATCTTTTGTTCTTTCTTTAATTCATAAGACAACTCCCACTTGAAGTGGCATCCTCAGAGATGAGAACAGTGAGTATAGTATATCAAAAAATGGCCCATGAAGACACATCTAGCAAAGTGGATCTCAATCCCCCAAGTAAAGAATTAAATCTCCATAGAGTCACTTCTGGAGAAAACTTTTGGCTTTTGATAAATTCATATCCATAGGCCAGGTCTTCCTCCATATAATTAGAAGGGCTCCAGTATTTTAGAAGCTGAGTCACTGATCAGTTCTCAGATCAGACATATCCCATGCCAAAGAAACCAGTCCCTCAATGCCGATATAACAGTACTAGGTGTTTGACAAGACTCTGGAACCTCAAATCAATCATAAAATAAGCTAATGAGAGACAATAAAAAGGATTGCCATTGTTTCCTGGTTCCTATAAACTCAGCAACTAAGGGGTTCCCTGTGTGCAGAAAGATAATTAACAGTTCTAAAACTTCCAAAAAGGAAGTTCAAGACAGCAACACAGTCTTGATTTGTTTTTATTATTTTATTTTTTTGGCAGAACCGGGGCTGAAGTCAGGCCCTCGTACTTGCCAGGCAAGCGCTTATTCTATTGAGCCATCGCCCCAGCCCCTATGATTTGTTTTTAAATATGATCTGTTCCAGCAAAAATAAATAAAGTTGTTCCCCCAAAGCTACGCTAAATGCAGACCCAGGTGTCCATACTCACTCTGTCGCAGCAACCATCCACTCTTGACAAATGCCATCTCTTTACCTAGAGAACAAGAAACAAGCAGGTTCAAATTACAGCCCTGAAAAGAAGGGCTCATCTTGTTTGTCTCATCTTTGTCCTCTTCATTGTAAGCAAAAGAACAGCCCAAAGCCAATGCATCTTACTGATTACCCTCCTCCTAGTCTAGGTTTCAATCTCATCACCCTCCCACCTTGCCAGGTCTACCAGACAGGCAGCAGCCCTGGTGTTGCAGCAACTGAGAAGACAGAAATAATATAGGCAGACAGGATTGGCTGGGCAGGAGGGCCAGTATGGAAGACTGATACCTTCCAACTGTGGAAAACAGGTAGCTCTATTGTGGGCCAAATCTCCAGACAAAGGATTAAACAAATGCACCCATATAGCATAGTATCAATCTTTCTCCTTAAAAAAGCCAGGAAGAGTCCCTAACCCAAACCCCCACAGGAAAAAGTCCCTGCTTTGTATTCATGCCCACTTGCGACATGACTTGCTTCTCAATGGTTGACCATAGTTTTGCACCACCGCATGCCCACCTTTTGAGTGCTTATCTTTGCCACCTTCAACCTGCCTCACTTGGTGGTTTTGCTCTATAAAAATCCCTTAAAAAGGCAGGTTCCTTGGCAACCTACTTAGTCCCCTTCTCTTGGGCAGAAGCTTTCTTCTCCTCAAGAAATATATTCTGCTCTTAACCCCATTGTTCCTAAAATTCATTCTTCGGTTTTAGAGAATATAACTCATCCCAGATGTCTTTCAGGTTGGGACACGAAGGTTTAGCTCTGATGAGGACACAGGTAGGACCTAGTGTCCAGCTGACTCATGCTTTATTCTCTCCATGTCCAGCCAGGCTGACATGGTACAGTCAAGCATCCTACATAGGTGTCAGCAAACTGGGCAGTCACATTTAAAAAACAGCAGTCAAGAAACAAGCTGAAGACATGGTGGCATATGCCCAAAAATTGGGAAGCTGAGGCAGAACTGGAGTTCAAAGCCAGTATGAGCTGCAAAATGAGTGCAAGGCGAGCTTGAATTGTAGATTGAGACTCTGACTCAAAAGACTAAAGAAAAAGCTTGAAAAATCTAACCTCATTAAAATATTTGTCGATAGGGGAAAAAGAATGATTAATGACTTGGGGGGGGGGAGACATGACAACCCAATGACAACAATGAGTATATTTCCATCTCTTAAAAAGTCCACAGAGAGCAGGGCGTGGTGGTGCATGCCTGTAATCCCAGCACTCGGGAGGCTGAGGCAGGAGGATTGTTGTGAGTTTGAGACCAGCCTGAGCTACAAAGTGAGCTTAAGGCCAGCCTGAACTGCATAGTGAGACCCTGTCTCAAAAAGACAAAAAAAAAAAAAAAAGACAAAAAAAAAAAAGTTTATGAAAGTGTGGTATCTTAGGCTCTTATGTAAGGAAGATAATAATACAGGGAGAAAAACTGAGCTCAGTTAGGTGACCTCCAAGTGATATACGGAAAAATGATCTCCCAACCTGACCTGGACGAGTTCATGTTCTCTAAAACCGAAGAATGAATTTTAGGAACAAACAGAGGTTATGAGAATATACTGATTGAGGGAAAGAAAGCTCCTGTCCGAGAAAGGGACAGGAGGGGGATCCAAGTGGGTTGTCCTCAGGAAATTGCCTCTTCTAGGTACTTTTACAGAGTAAAACCATGCAGGGCTAAAGTGGAGAAAATAGGAACTCACTTAGGTTTCCCATATGGGATGGGACAAAATTATGGGATTATAAGCACTATTGCTCAGGTTAAGATTGATTAAGCCCAGGACCAAATGGCAAGGGGGCACAAATGTAAAATAGGACTTTATCTGGTAGCCATTAGATAATGGGTCTTCCTGGCTCTTTTTTTTTTTTGTCTTTTTGAGACAGGGTCTCACTATGGAGTTCAAGCAGGCCTTAAGCTCACTTTGTAGCTCAGGCTGGTCTCAAACTCCGAACAATCCTCCTGCCTCAGCCTCCAGAGTGCTGGGATTACAGGCATGCGCCACCACGCCCGGCTTCTTCCTGGCTCTTTCAGGGGGAAGATCAATCCCAGATGCTTATCTTTAGGGAGGAAAGGTTAGCATTTGCTCTTTGGTCTTTAGGTTTGGCTCACAGCAGGAACATTGTCCCTTCTACAGTTGTAAGATATGCTTTCTGTGTCACCTTTGAGGGTCTGGCCCTCTCTGACTACCTATATTTCTATCTAACGCAGCTGCCTGCAACATTCACTCCCTCTGAATAAGTAACCCAAACCGCTGTGAGGGAACCATGGGCAATGACTGCTCTGGTTTCTTCAGTTGAAAGGGATCATAGTTGTGAAGAGGCAATCTGGATACTCTCCAGAAGTTCTATCTAAAGGCCCTCAATAGACACCAAGCATTTTCATCTTGGGTAGGCATATAGCTTTGAGTTTGCAGGAGACAAAGCCAAAGAAACAATTAAACATGCATTAGCCAAATAATCACAACAGGATAATTATGAAAAGATGAGTTAGAACTTTTTGTAAGTCCATTAGAAGATAATATCTCTTAAATGTGGGGTTAAATCCCTTTTATCTTCCATGGCTATTGCATAATGTCTCAAAAAAACTGGCCTACTCTTATGTCTCACCAACTCTGTTACTGGGGGTACATGAATTGTACCTCAGAAACAAGGTACTCAGACCTAGAGAAAACACTGTTTGCAAGTGGGCCATTGTCTGGGTAACTGTCGACACATCTGCATAAGCATCTATTAAAAGTTTAACAGACTTTCTCCTTATATTGGCAGTTAACATGGGTTCCCTCAGGCTGAGAAGGGAAGACCTATGACTACCTCAATCTGAAACTTCCTCTGGCTCCATCATGAACACCTTTTTTTGCTAGCTTCTTTGGACATTTTTACTTGAAATGTCCCTTCTCTGTCTGGATCTAGGGAAGTACAACATTTTCCTTTCTGACTGGTCTTTATTCCTGTAAGCTGCTAGTGTCACTATTCTCATTTTGTCTATATTGCCATTCTGTATTTTTATTATAAAACAATTTTTGAGCAATTTTTATCAACTGAGACAAATTCATTTCTGCAAACCCTTCTAACTTCTGTGCTTGTGTCAGATATCTGGGGCCCACTGAACAAGGTATAACTTTTCAGTTTTAAGGCCTCCTGCAGGTATTCCTGTCCAAGGAACATGAAGATAGCTTCTCCTGTAATGAGGCAGGAAACCTAGAGAAGGCTCAGCTCACCTGGGTTATATGAGGTGGACAGTGGGTTAAGGCCTTAATATGTGTCTCTATAAACAAAATCTGGTGAATCCCAGTTAAAGGAATCTTAATCTAGCATATTTGCTGTAGATTGTACCTGTATGAATACCTGTGTTTTGGTATCTTCTAGGAAAGAAAAAAATTTTCTGAGAGACTATAGAGTTTTAATGTTACTTTTGAGAACTATAATCTGAAAGGTCACACCTATATTTACTATCAACATGAAATACCTGTATTCCATCAGAAATCAACCAAGTGAATTTATATACTTATCATGAAATACATAGCATTCAGTCAGATTAAACCAATGTCCCATTCAGTGTTTTAGATATGGCACCCATTGTAAACAAGGGCACTGCCAAGGGATTTCTCCTTTTAACATCGTGGCTGAGTTTTATGGTTCTAAAGACAAGGCCTGGCTACATCTATAGGCCCAAAAATATGGATACGATACAGTTTTTTAGACATTTTTATGCTGACAGGATTTCATCTGTCTTTGGGGATCTGTTTTAACTAGTGAAATACCTTTGAAGTCTTTTTTTTTTTTTTTTTTGCGGAACCAGGAATTGAACTCAGGCCTTTGTGCTTGCCAGGGAAGCATTTATTCTGTTGAACTATCTCCCCAGACCCCCTTTTAAGTCTTGTACGTGAACAACAGTATATACACTTGTAAAAAAAAAAAAAAAAATCAGTTTCAGTATCATTGTTTAGTAAGCAACCTCAATATATTGTAGTATTTCAGTTATAGCTAAAGCATTATATCTTCTGAAGTCTGTTTCTATTGTGGTACGATGATTGGAAGGAAGGTCAGGATTGGAGAAGAACAAAGAGACCTGTACCAATATCTAGCAATCGGCTGAGTTTTCCTCTAGTCAGGGCTCCTCCATGTAGATGGCAGGTAGAGATAACAGTCTAGCTAGCGGGAGGAGGCAGGCCCAGCACCCTTCAGTTCTACTAGACCACTTGGGAAGCTGAGTCTGAGCTCTGGGGTATCCACCTCAGAGTGCAGTCTCACTTCCAGTGGCTGCCTTGGCAGTCAGGGCATGGTTTGGGGACTCTTGAGGCAGTCCCTCTTATGCTGGCCTGGCTTCTGATAACAGTAGCAGATGAACCTCATCACCACCAAGCTCTTCTTGGAGTCAAGGGAATCAGACTTAGGATCTGTTTTGAGGCCGCAATAATGGCAGCCATTTTTTTTTTTTTTTTTTTTTTTAAATCTCTTTGCCTTTTCTTCCTGGTTTTCTTCCCAGTTCTGATTATAGGACACTAAGGAAGCAGGTTTCCCTATTTCCCTATAGTATCAAGTTATCTAAACTGGAAATTTATCTTTTGTAGCTCCTGAACTTACCTGTAAGAATAATCTGTCCCTCTATTTAACTAGCATTTCTGGAAGTATCTCTTACCAGTGCCTCTTTAACAAACGGTGCTGGAAAACTTGGCTTTCTATATGCCGAAAACTAAAACTTGACCCAGCTCTATCACCATGCACTAAGTTAAAGTCAAAATGGATTAAAGATCTATAAAGACCTAAACATTAAAACAGAAACACCCAATCTCCTGGAAGAGAAAGCAGGAGGAACTCTTGAAAACAGGGATAGGTAAAGAGTTCATGAACAAACATATATTCGCACGGGAAGCACTTGAAAGAATCAACAACTGGGATCAACTCTTCTTAAGGAGCTTCTGCATGTCAACAGAGTGAAAGGACAACCCACAAATTCTGAAAAAATCCTAACTAATAAGCAATCAGACAGAGGTGTGCTGTCTAGAATATATAAAGCAACTGGACAAGTTTTAAATTTGAAGCTCACAGGTGAAACTCATTTTATCATCTAGCATCACATTTTACATGTTGGTAAAATCTCTTACTCTTAAACATTTAAGGTACAGATGTAAATCATTACTTCTGATAGCCACTCTAGAGTATTATTGCAAGCTGCCTCAATTTACTTTCTGAAATAGTGACTCATTAAGTTGTTCTACTGAAGAGCTCAGGTAGAATTTCTAGTTTTCTAGCAGAAAGAGTGGAAGAAAGAACAATAGGTAAGTGGAGATCTTTCAGTGGTCAGGAGCCAATTTTCACCAAGCAACCTTCGGGTACGGTCATAAGCCTCAGATATTCTCAGTTTCTACTGGCCCACACAACCAGAGATGTCTCCAGAAAGGGATGCAGCAGTTTCTCTGGTCAACATTTCATCAGCCATAGGTTTTAATGGGGATTCACCAAAGAACAGCTGGGGAAACCTATCCTCTGCTTCAAAAAGTGCCAGCTGCTCTAAGAGCATTTACTAGCTGGCAGTCACCACTGTTTGTCCAGGTTCTACAAGGGATAGCTAAAAGCCTGAACGAAATTACCTAGGACTTTACAGTAAAGGTT
>PVKA01021336.1:21370-38939 GCA_004027165.1 Ctenomys sociabilis | reverse complement strand
CGGCTCGTGGCGGGCTTCTGGCGTGGGCGTGTTGTACCGGGGCGCGGGGGTGTGGGCGCGAGCGGGGTGGGGCTCGAGGGCTCCTGGGCCCCCTGGGCGCGCGTTTGGCGGGAGCGCCTCGACTAGGTTGGACCGGGCGGACTTCCTGCTCCCGAGGCCCAGGCGTCTCGAGTCCGGCCCAGCTCCCCGCGGAATCGCAGCCGTTTCCTGGGCGCGGTGGGCCCGGGCGAGTGTGGGGACATGGAAGACGGCGTGCTCAAGGAGGGCTTCCTCGTGAAGAGGGTGAGCGCGGGGCCGGGCGTCGGGGCCGAGCCGGGGCACTGGGCGCGGGGCAGGCGGGGGGCGTCGGGGTTGGCGTCGGATGAAGGCCGGGAAGCCTGGAGCGAAGGGGCGCCGCGGCCCCGGCGGGAGGAGAGCGGCCGGGCCGTGCGGCGGCGTCGCGGCGGCGGCTGGCGTGGCGGCTCCGGCGGCAGTGGACGTCCTAAGGCAGCTGGATCTCTGCTGCAGGTCCACCGTTCGGTCCCTGGGGCCACACGAAAGATAACGAGAGGGGCCGGGGAGATGGCTCAGTGGAATAAGCGCTTCCCTGGCAAACGCAAGGGTCTGAGTTCAATCCCTGGTTCTATAAAACAAAGCAAGACCAAAAGACAAACACACTAAAAAAACAACGAGAAACATTAGTTTGTGGTTAAGGATGGGGGATAAGAGTAGGGGTTGGGCCGGGCGTCGTGGCGCATGCCTGTAATCCCAGCACTCGGGAGGCTGAGGCAGGAGGATTGTTGTGAGTTCGAGACCAGCCTGAGCTACAAAGTGAGCTTAAGGTCAGCCTGAACTGCATGGTGAGACCCTGTCTCAAAAAGAAAAAAAAAAAAAAAAAAAAAAAGAGTAGGGGTTGGTTACCGAGTGCGCTTGGAAAGGAAGAATAACTTGTATTGACTGATGGCATAGATCGAGTCTCCAAATAGCAATGAGAAGAGAATTTTGAATGGTCTCAACACAAAGAAATGATAAATGGCCGCGGGGTGGGCATGACTCAGCCTACCTATGCAGGAGGCTGAAGCAGGAGGATACAAAGTTCAGGGCCAGTGGGGGAAATTTAGGGAGATCCTGTCTCAAGATAGGACAGGGGTTGTAACTCAGTGTGAGGACAAGGTGACTCCCTGCAGCGTCATGGTGGGAAGTGAGGTGACTGGTATGGTAGGACAGTTACTCAGATCTACGCTTTCAGTACTGTGTACATGTGTGGGTCGACACACTACCCCATACATATGTCAATTTAAAAAAATATGTATTTTGAGTAATATGTTTAAATATGATTTATTTTTTCAATCTTTTTAGGGTTGGTGGGGGTTGAACCTGTAAGCATATGCCCTACCTATACCCTTAGCCTAAATGTGATTTGTTAAAATAACATGGGTATGTTCTGGGAGGCTGGAGGGACACTGTGCCCTAGCACTTAGAGTTTGCTAGAACTTCTGCAGCTCAGTAGTTCAGTTACTTACAGGTGTGTGTATGTTAGGTTGGGGTGGAGCACAGAAAGTTTAAGTAACCTGCTTTGGGTTATGGCCCTGACTGGTAGAGCCGGGTTCAAGTCTCAGGTTGATACCAATCCCTTCCTGCCAGTAGAGCATCATGCAGCTTGGGCATTGTTAGTGCTGTGCTGCAGAGGAGGAAACCGAGGGTCTGGAGGTTGAAGCAGCCTGCCTAGAGCTAGTAATACCTGAAACGAGGACCCCCATGCTGTAGTTGTACCTTCCCCATCTGTCTGTGTGGGTGGGAATAAACATGAGCCCAAACCAAGATGGGGTCTGGATCCAAGCAGAGAGTGAAATAGCAGCTGCAAGAGAAATGTGTGCTAGATAGGTCCTTTAAAATTACTTTCAGGGCAGCTCGGTATGGTGGCATGCGCCTGTAATCCCAAAACTCAGGAGGCTGAGGCAGGAGGATGGCTTTGAGTTTGAAGCAAGCCTGGGATACAAAGTGAGTTCAACGACAGCCTGAACTATGTAGTGTGACCCTCTCTCAAAAAGACAAAATAAAAAAGAGTTGGGGCTGAGGCTTAGTGTGCAATCCCTGATGCTGGTAGATATTCTAAGAATGAAAAAGTAAGAGAAGTAAGGAGAGTTGACCTGTCTGGCCTCTAGCCCCCAGCAATAAAACCTCATTCTAGCCAAAGCCAAAGGCTGGGATTTGGAGCCAGATCCTGAGGTAAACCCCCCACATGCCTGATGAGAGAGGTGGCCCCATGCCCCTACATCCCCTTTCCTCATAGGTGGCAGTAACAGCCCCTGTTCCAGGGCCTGTTACAGGGCTATAGCACTGTGAGTCCGAAGATGGCTGCAGCAGAGGTGGGGTGCGGCCAGACTGGCATCGGAGGACAAAACAGTCATCAGATGGGAGGCCAAGCCAGAGCCGTCGCCAGAGCCAGGCAGGCAGGGGCATGATGGGTCTGGTTCCCATCCCTGCCCAGGCAAGAAAGAAGCAAAGCTCTGGTGAAATACAGGGAGCTCACCTGGCCTGGGCCTCAGGACAGTGCTGGCTGGGAGCAGTGGGCAGAGGCTGTGAGAAGCTCCTTTCCTGACTAGACTGCAGTGGGCACACCTTTGGCTGAGGGATGTCACTTGAAAGACTCTTTCCTAACACTAAATACAATTTTTTTCTTTTTGTACTGGGGATTGAACTCAGGACCTTGTGCTTGCCAGGTAGGCACTTAAACCACTGAGCTATCTTCCCTTCCTAACACTGGGAAAAGCTTTCTCAACAAAGTGTTACTTATGTATGAAAAATCTACAGAAACTATAAGTCCTCTCAAATAAGCAAGTGACTAATTGAATTATAGTTCTGAAGGTAATAAAAGTGTGTGTAGTGTTAAAATTCAGTGAGTAGCTAGGGATGGTGGCACATGCCTATAAATTCGAGCACTCAGGAGGCTGAGGCAGGAAGGAGTGTTGCAAGTTTGAGACCTAACTGGCATAGTGAGAACCTGTCTCAAAAAGACAAACAAATAAATAAGATCCAGTGATTAGCCCAGTTACAGGATACATCCCTGTAATCCCAGGACTCAGGATGCTGAGGCAGGAGGATCCCTGTGAGTTTGAGATCAGGCAGGACTACATAATGTGTTCAAAGCCAGCCTGGGTTACAGAGTGAGACCCTGCCTCAAAAAACAAACAAAATCCAATGAGTAAAAAGATAGAAGGTATCTTCAATGTTGAGTAGAGAAAAAAAGAGGATGGAAGGTTAAAGCCCAGAAGGAGTTTGCAGGCTGGGAGTCTACCATCAAGGTGATGACAGGAGCCCACTCTCTCCCAAACCTGTCTTGAGAGCCTTTGCCTGCCTGTTGTAGCTCTGCAGCTTGGAGAGAAATCACTCATCACATGACCACCTGGTCCCTGTGTGTCTCTGTCTGAATTATACACTTCCTGCAGGGGCACTGGTTATGTGGATTCATTCCACTCTAGATTACAGCTACAGGTACCTGAGGTTCAGACTTTTGGGAAGGTATGGTTCAACTCATAAGAAGAGCTATCTCTGCTTTTAGGGTCTTGGGTAAGACCTTTCCAGCCTCAGAGTCTCCTTAGAGAGCAGAGTGGACCTTTTCTAGGGTCTTCTCCAGCAGTGACATTTATGCTCCCTTCCTTTGTCCTAAAAGGACTTCTGAGACAACAAGCCACTGTGGCTGTTTCATTCAGTCTGGTACCTGAAGTGCCCAGGTAGAGGGAGACCTGGCTTCCTTCCCAGCTTATGCCAGTTCTTTAGCTCGTGACCCACTTTGCCTAGTGAATTAGGAACAGCCACAACCCACGGAACTGTGCAGCTTCTCTGTTTCATTCAGTTGTTCTGCTGAGCTGTGGTCAGAGTGGTCTTTTTAACACAAGATGCTAAGTTATTATGCTTCTGCTTAAAATTCGTCAGGACTCTCCTCTTTCCACAATATAAAGATCAAACCACAGCACAGAACCCGCAGCCACATCTGTGAGGTGTGGTCTCAGTGGCTTCCTCTGTCTTCCCCATAAGCCTCCGTGCCCAAGACATCAGAACTGGGAATTTCCCCAAAGTACCAACATTGTTTTTTGCAGGGCTGGGGATGGAACCAGGGCCTTGTAGGTGCCCAGCCAGCCCGGGCAGTGGCTCTGTGCCCACACATGCAGCCTGCCTGATCTATATCAGATCCTCCGGGGAATGTGCCTGATGTGACCCACAGCTCCTGAGAGTCAGGTGTACTGGAAGCCCTTCTATAAAACTGCAGCACTGGGTCTGTCATGTAGTTACAGCTAAGAGATCCAGGTGTGGTAGTCACCTGAGGGCGTGTGGGCTGATGGGTGCTCTGGGTGTTCAAGCATTGCATGCTTTGCACGTGTCTGTCACCTGAGGCCTCAGTTTCCCTCAACTGGTCTGAGGCTTCAGTTTCTCTCAATTGTAAGGCTGCTGGTGAAAGGGCAGCCTTCTTGCCCCAGGGTGAGCGATTGGGGCTGGAGATGGCGATAGAGCCAATAAAAATGAATTGGAGTCTTTTATAACCTAAAGTCAAAGTTACTGGACTGTGTCATACCTTCCCTCTGCCACACTCTGCGAGTCCCACAGACCGATCCTGGCAAAATGTGGGGGACTCCACAAAGGAAGGAACACCAGAAGGGAGGGTCATTGGGAGAGGGAGGATTCCACCGATCTTTTTTTTTTTTTTCCCCTGTGCAAGTTGTTGAACCAGGATTATACTGAGCTATACCTCAGCCCTTTTTTTATTTTGAAATATGGCTTTGTGAAGTCACAAAGTTGCCCAGGCTGGGTTTTGACTTAGTGTTCTTCCTGCCTCAGGCGCCCCCACTGTATGCTAGGACCACACAGTGCAGCAGCACTGTCTCCCTCCAGTCATTTTGCCTGGAACTTTACACTGATGTAGGGCTTTCCCATCTCTTCCTCTAGTGTGGGCTGTTAGCATTTGGTCATTGATGACTGGTAGAATGAAGAAATGATTTTCCTAAACGTCAAGATTTTTGTTGAAATTAAAAAATTTAAGCCGGGTGTGGTGGCGCATGCCTGTAATCCCAGCACTCGGGAGGCTGAGGCAGGAGGATTGTTGTGAGTTTGAGACCAGCCTGAGCTACAAAGTGAGCTTAAGGCCAGCCTGAACTGCATAGTGAGACCCTGTCTCAGAAAGACAAAAAAGAAAAAGAAATTAAAAAATTTAAATTAGTTTTTCCACTATAAAAATAATACGTTCTAGGGGCAGGGGGTGTAGGTCATTGGTAGAATGCTTCCCTAGCATACACAAAGCCCAAGTTCAATCCCAGCACTATCAAAAATATAAAAATTCATATTAAAAATAAACCACTACCTCCACCAACAAAAACAAACCAATATGACAGGGGCAAAGCCATACATTTATACACACAAGATGGGTAAGGCAATGATCCTGAGAACTATCAGCAGGTTGTTGAAACTAGCAGTTACTTGGTGGGATTCTCTCCCTGACTAACTATATATGCTGTGAACTGAGCGACTGCAATGAAGATAGCAATGTTTAATAGTGGGATCATGCTTGGAATGCCTGTCATTCTGGTCTTCTGCATATGTACTGCTTGTCATAACATACCAATTATGGTCAGACTGTATCTCAAGTAAATTTTTTTTTAAAGGGTAATAAATGAAAAAAGACGAAAAAAAATGTCACAGGACTGTCCTGCTACAATGATGTATATGATTAGATTTCTAAGTTTCTGTATAGAAATAAGTAATTGTTTATTCATATTTTAAAATTTTTTTCCATAATCTGTAGTTTAGGGGCTGGGGAGATGGCTCAGTAGAAGTAAGCGCTTCCCTGGCAAGCGAAAGGGCTTGAGTTCAATCCCTGGTTCCACCAAAAATAAAATAAATAAAAAAAAGATTTAAAGTTTAACACATGTTCCATCTTATGCCTAAGATGTTTGATATTCAGACAGATAGTGAGGTGAAACCCAACTGCATATATTGTAGGGTCATAGTAAGCTTTTCTTCTGGAGGGTTAACAACCTAAGTTTGCAGACCAAAAATTAGAGAAAAAGAAGGGCTACAATGACAGCCAACATTTTGGCCCCAGCCTTTCAAGGTCAGTGAGGACTCAGGACATAGGAGAACCTGTACTGTGACATTCTATAACTCAGTTGTGTCCCAAATTTTCTGAGCAAGGAGATTATGAGGCCACAGAGGAAAGTGATTGATGATGTAGAGTGTGCCTAAGGAGAGTCACATGGAGAGAAAAACATTCTCTCAGTCTTTCACAGAGAGCAAATTGGTCAAGCAATGGCCGTGACTCTCCACATGGCTGACACTGACAAAGGATCTACAAAGTGAGGTACAGGGTTTCAGGATAAGTCCTGAGGGGATTTGACTGACTTTGTCAGATATAAAAGTTACATTTCTTGTTATATAAGTCTTGCTTTATCTTGGTCTTAACCATCCAGCAGAAAATGAGATATGAAAAGTGAAGCCATGTTAATATGCTGAAGTGTGGAAGGCTCAAATCAACAGCTTTAGACATGGCCAGTCTTGTGGATAACCCACTACTATTGTGGATTACTAGACAATATTGGAATATTTTGCTGAATTCATGCACCTACAATATGTGGATGGCAATGGAATACCCATCTCTGACAAAACTGAACAAAAAAAGGAGGTATAAATGAAGGACCATTTTGTATCTGTATATATGAAATAGTTAGGATGGGTATACAGCTACTTTCTCTTAATTCAGTAAGAAGAAAAGATTGTACTAATAGTGTTTGAACAGGATCTCTATCTTTTTTTTTTTTTTTTTTTATCTTTTTGAGACAGGGTGTCACTATGCAGTTCAGGCTGGCCTTAGCTCAGTTTGTAGCTCAGGCTGGTCTCGAACTCACAACAATCCTCCTGCCTCAGCCTCCCGAGTGCTGGGATTACAGGCCTGCGCCACCACACCCAGCTTTGGATCTCTATCTTGTGCTATGAGCTGCTACTACTACAAAGAACGATATGCAATGTATTATTGTAACTCCTACCAACCTGTTTTGAAACTGGTCATTGCAATTTTTTTCTCAATAAAATTAATAATAATAATAATAATAATAATAAAAACCAACAGGGGCTGGGGAGATGGCTCAGTGGAATAAGTACTTGGCTTGCAAGCACAAGGGCCTGAGTTCAATCCCCAATTCTGCCAAAAACAACAAAAAAACCAACAGAACATTCAGGGGTGTAAAGTCGAAAACAAATTTCCATTCTTATCTTCCTGTGTCCAGTCTTACATGTTGTCATTATTAATATTTGTGGAGTATCCTTCCAAAAAATTTCTCCATCTTTCTTTCTTTTTTTTTTTTTTTTTTCGGAACTGGGCATTGAACTCAGGCTCTTGCACTTGCCAGAGAAGTGCTTATTCCACTGAGCCATCTCCCAGGCCCCTACCAAAAAATTTCTAATACACTAGAAATACTTAGATCCTAGAAATATTAAGTATTTTAGATAGATTGTCTAAATACTGCTGGGAGCTGGGCGTGATGGTGCATGTAATCTGAGCCCTTTGGGAGGCCTAGGTAGGAGGTCACAGGTTCAAATTCACTCTGGGAAGTTGAGCGACATAACAAGACCCTGCCTCAAAATAAAAAGGATGTGATTTTTTTTTTTTTGGCAGAACCAGGGATTGAACTCAGGCCCTTGGGCTTGCCAGAGAAGTGCTTATTCCACTGAACCATCTCCCCGGCCCCTTTTTTAAAAACAATGTATTTAGTACAGGGTCTCACATAGCTCAGACCCATAGTGATCCTGCTGTTTTCAGCCTCTCCAGCACTGGGATTACACGATGTGCCACCATGCCGAGTCTCTGTGGCTGGCACAGTGCACCTAGGTGCAGGGCTGGTGTGGGCGCAGTTTGTGGTGCCAGGGATCAAACCCTGTCCCTGTGCTTGCCTAAGTAGGCACTTAGTACACTGAGCTATCTTGCCAGCCCTAAAAGGTAGGATATGAAGGAGATCTGGCTATGACGTCTGTCCCCCCATTGGTCACTGGGGTTGATCCAGCTGGTCTGGCTGGCTAGGTAGGTGTCCTCTTCCTCCCTCTCTGCTTCATGTGCCTTCTTCCCAAAGCTACATGCTCGGGCAGGAAGGATGGCCACTTGGGACAGAGGAAGACCATTTCTTTGGTCAAGGTTGTAAGTAGCTGTGTTCCCCTGCTAGAACCTCCAAACAGGTGCCCAAAATGAAAAAATAAAACAGAAGGCTGGAGCTATAGCTCAGGAAGGGCCTTGGATTTAATTCCACCCCTCACCCCCCAACTCCTACTAAGTCACAGCATTTACATATCATGCAGTATTGACAGAAGTGCTTGCGGTGTTAAAGGACACAGCCAGTGGTGCTCAGTAACTAGGACTGTTGTGTCTATCCTTGTAGGGTCATGTGGGGCCTGTCCTCTGTTAAAATGTCACTACTGCAGTGACCAGTATTATTATATACGTAGTGCCATGTTGTTTTATATTTGATTATTTTCCATGCATAAACAATCCAGTGTTAAAATACATAAAACCTTTTCCATATTATAGATTATTTAGCACAGACAGTGAAGAAGAATTATTGGGTTAAAAGGTTTGAACATTGAGGGTCACCACCTTTGAATTTTCTCCCAATTTAGTAGATCCTTTGCACTGGCCTTTTTCCTCAGACATCTCATCTTTGCCACTAGGTAGGATTCCTCTTTTCACTGTTCAGGCTGGCCTTAGCTCACTGTGTAGCCCAGGCTGGCCTTGAATTGCTGCTTACTCTTGCTTCAGCCTCCTGAGGGCTGCAACTACAGGCGTGTTCTACTGTGCTGGACTTTCAGTTAGGGTTCTTAGTTGCTCATAACAGATTCTACTCTAGTCAGTTTAAACAGGAGGAGGGTGTTAAATAATGCAGAGATAGTTGGGAATATGGAAGAGAATCAGGTGGGATTTTTTTTTTTTTATGCATTTAGTACAGGGATATAAGATCTACAGGGTCTTACGAAGGTCAGACTCGTAGTGATCCTCCTGTTTTCTTTTTCATCCTCCCAAGCACTGGGATTGCAGGCATGGGCTACCACACCCAGTCTCAAGTGCAGTCTCAGCGCACCTCCTGAGGCAGGGCCAGCACAGCGTGCTGGGGATGGAATCCCTTGGCTCTGCCTAAGCAGGTACTTTGGTCTGCTCAGCTATTTGGCCAGCTCCAGGTTGGAATTCTATACGTAGAACCTTCTTGAATTGCCCAGTTGCCCAGGTTGGACTCATTTTTCACCAACATGCCCCAGTCTCCTGAGAAGCTGGACTTCTAGACTTGTGTTCAGAGTGGTGCTATTTATTTCTATTGAAAGATGTTTTTATTAGTAGAGTGACTGTTGAGACTGTTTGACACTTGTCCTTGGGTCTGTCTGTCAGAAGAGTCTGCCTCTCCTACTACTCCCATCCTTGCCAAAGGTTTCTATTTCCCCGTGCTTGGCACTGCCAGCTGTGTACCAGTGCTTCAATGCTTAGAATCAATAAAGCTTGGTCACTACCTGTTCCTAAGTACAAGGGGCTCTGGGAAGTGGAACACTTGCTATAGGAAAGAACAACTTGTTCTTCTTTTTTTTTTTTTTTTTTTTTTGAGACAGGGTCTCGGTATACAGTTTTTGCTGTCCTTAAGCTCACTTTGTAGCCCAGGCTGGGCTCAGACTCGCAGTGATCCTTCTGTGTCAGCCTCCTGAGTGCTGGGATTACAGGTGTATGCACCACACTTGGCTCTTTTGTTCCTCTTTTCCATGTATGTTTGTTGCATTTTTCTGTTTATACCTCCAGTCCTCTCCCTCTTTCCCATGTTAGTTTGCTAGGGCTACTGTCATGAAATATCACAGATTGTGTGGCTTAAGGACAGAGACAGTTCTGGAGGCTGGAAGTCTGAGATGAAGGTGCTGGCAGGTTGATTCCTCTGGGGTTTTTCTTCCCTGGCTTGCAAGTGGCTCCCTTCTTGCTATGTCTGCTGCATGTGGTCTCTCCCCACTTATGTCCCCATCTCTGGCACCACTCTGTGTGTCCTTATGTCTTTCTCTAAGGATGCCAGATTTGAGTAGGATCCAACCTAATGGCCCATTTTAACTTAGTAACTTCCTTAAAGGCTTGAGCTCCAGATGATCCCATTCTGTGGTACTGGGGTTAGGGCTTCAGCATGTGCGTTTTGGTGAGGTGGGGGGCACACAATTCAGCCCCTCACACCTGTGCTATAAGGTTTGCAGTTGTCTCACCTTCTCATCTCTGCCTTGTGCCAGCCCTCATATGGCCAACTTCAGCTGCGTCCTCCCCATGTCAGTGGCAGCCTTGTTTGTTGATAACTTACCACCCTGAGCTCTTCACTTGCAGGGCTGCCCTCAGGTCTCTGGCTGGGGACTGGAAGCTGGGACTGGGCTGTGTGGGGTGCTGTGGCATGCGCTACTCCAGGCTGCCGAAGTGGATTGCAAGTTGAGGGGAAGCACAGAAAGTGTACTCATTAAATGAGTCTTGCTGAACTTCATTTGGTTGCCTGTGCGTTCTGGTTAGCTTAGGTCCTGCCCACGAAGCACGGTTATATACATGAATAACCAATGTGGGTGATGTGGCCAGACTTTGTGACTCCCTAACAGCTGGAAGTGCCCGCTGGTCATGGAGTGGGATCACAGCCCCACAGCTATGAGAACAAGGAGCCTTTGGTAGGAACACCTGCTATGTAAGGGAAAGGATAAATTAAGCAGATGCTCTTTGACTCATGTGGAGCACATCTGTTAAGGTGATAACTTTGTTCCAAATTGCACTCTGCCAAAGACTGTGCCGAGAAGGTTCTGTGTGTGGCACATCCTTTCCTTCCTGATCCCTCCCTCTGCAGACGTCCCCCATGCATCGTCTGCTCTAGAAGTGGGGACTCTGCCCGCACTTGACTCTGCAGTCTCTTGCTCCTTGTCTCACCTGAACGCCTCCAGATCTACTCTGCCTTTTGTGCCTGCCATAACTGGTGGGCCCTTAGTACCAGACTCAGGAAGCATGGGCTTGCAAGTTAATTTTGTATCCATGTAGTGGCCATTATAGAATATCTTCTAAAGAAATTTAAATGATTTAAGAAAGTGCCTAGTAAGGATAAACAAAACAAAAACTATAAAATAAAACTGCAAACTGAAACAAGAGTAGAGAGACATACGAAGTATTAACAATAGCCACCACCTAGCACTGTAGGAGTGAAGGTATCCACCAGCATGCTTTGTGTGTATGTGTACTTTGCAGTTTCTTTTAAGATTTATGGCCAGTGATTGGAGTGAGGTGCTGCTCAGTGGGAGAGTGCTGGCCTACTATGTGCAAAGTTCTGGGTTTGTTCCCTAGCCTCATCACTAGAAAAAGGAAAAAGAAGAAAGAGATTAAAAAAAAAAAAAAAAAAACTTGAAAAAATGCCAGTGGGAACTAGAAGATCAGTGCCGAAGGCTTTTGCTTACATTCTCAAAAGAGATGACCAAGTGAGATCCAGACAAAAAAAATGTTCGCTCTCTGTTGTTGGATGGTTGTTTCCATGGTACAGTTTGGTTGCCTGGGCAATAGGAGACCTTTGGCTGAACACAGTATCTTCTTCACTGCCTCACCCCGGTGCTGTCCTGTGTGTCCACAGGGCCACATTGTTCACAACTGGAAGGCACGATGGTTCATCCTTCAGCAGAACACCCTACTGTACTACAAGCTTCAGGGTGGTCGGAAAGTGACCCCTCCCAAGGGCCGGATCCTCCTGGATGGCTGCACCATTACTTGCCCCTGCCTGGAGTACGAGAACCGACCGGTATGTGAAGGCCCTTGCTGTCTAGCTCCTTGCTCGAGACACACCTCCTGGGGCCTCCCTGGAGAAGGTGGTGTGAGTAGTGGGGAGAACTCACAAGACTTAAACTGAAAGTCTTGTGAGTTTATGTTCTGGCTCCATCATGTGCCCAGTATATGACCTTGGGCATGTGGTATGAGCCCTCTGAGCCTTCTTTTCTGATGCACAATGATGTAAATAATACCCCTGAGTGCCTGTGTGCTTTCAAAGGTAGTGGTCTGTGAAAGTGTGGAAGCTCAGATGCTGCTGTGGCCCTGCTCAGATGTGAGCAGCTGCTGCTGTCTTGGAGTTCAGTGTGATGCTTTCCTTTCCTGAGAGGTTTGTGTTTTAAATTGAAGGGTGCAGGGTAAAACTCAACACACAAAAATAATAGGGTTCCTATACACCATCAGTGAGCACCCCCCAAGAGAAGTTAGAAAAACAGTACATTGACAGTAGCTGCAAAAAAACCCCTCAAAACAAAACACAAAACCACTGTAGCCAAGGAAGTGAAAGACCTCTATAATGAAAGTGATAAAGCTGAGTGTGGTGGTGCACACCTGTAATGCCAGCACTTCAGAGGCTGAAACAGAGGATTGTTTTGAGTTCAAAGCCAGCCTGGGCTACATAGTGGTACCCTGTCTCAAAAAAAAAGAAAGAAAGGAAATGGAAAGATGAGATCGTTCCTATAGGTAGAACCAATGGTCAGAATGGCCAGATTAGCAAAAATGGTATGCAGATTTAATGCTATCCCTATCAAGGGGCTGGGGATTTGGCTCAGCAGTAGATTGCATGCCTAGCAAGCTGAAAACCCTGGGTTCAGTTCTTGGCACCAAAACCAAAAAATAAACCTCCCCTAAAAAACAATTCAACCAAAAAAGTAAAAAACAAAACAAACAAAAAAAAAAAAACCCCAGCAAAAACAACAAGGCAACTGCAATCCCAATCAAAATTCCAGCAGCATTCCTGACCTATGTTACCTGCATTCCCATGAAAATAAATTATGGTTGGGGAATATGGTGAATTGTCTCCAGTGTATCTTATCAAAATCAGATTTAGACATACTACATCTTTAGTTCTGATGAAAATGGTTTCATGCAGAATGCCAGTGCGCATGGGAATGTAAAGGATGGCTGTTCTGGAAAATAAAGCAAAACATCCTGAAATTTATAGAGAATACCTGGGATTGATATGAATATCAACGAGAGCAAATTTCCATAAAGATGGAAAGTTACTATTAACGGTAAAAGAGAAATTCGACAGAGAGCCCAAGACCACACAGCCAAGGCTATGAGCCATATTCTGATGAAGTTCCACAGCATTCAGCACTTTTCCATGATAGCTTTCCGTAGGGTTGCTGACGGGCTGTGTAGTTGGCCCTGGCCGTGAAACCGGGTTCCGTGCAGTAGTGTGGCCTCGCGCTGCTCCCGTCCCTCCTCATCGCCCCCCCCACCCAGCTGAGGGGTCTCTGCCACTGTCACCACAGTCTACCCCGAAGTCCTGTGGTATGGCCTCTGCTTTTAGTACTGGAAGAGAGCACCATGTCTGGGCAAGTCTTGGGTGTGTTGTAAGAGCTTCGGACATGTTCTCTGAGTAAACATTAAACAGTGAAGAAAGATAAATTGATAAATGAGATTTTTAAGAGGAAAACTATTTTTTTACAATGTTTCTTTTTTTAAAAATGTATTTGGTACAGGGTCTCACTACGCAGCTGAGACGCATAGTGATCTTCCTTCAGCCTTCCAAGCACTGGGATTACAGGTATGCACCACCATACCTGGTCTCCCTGGCTGGCTCAACGCGCCTGGGCAGCATGTGGTGCCTGGGGTCGAATCCTGGTCCCTGTGCTTGTCTAAGCAGGCATTTAGTCAGCTGAGCTATTTTGCTGACCCTTAAAACTTGTTCCTTAAGTGATTTTTTTTTTTTCGGTGGGCATAGAGCTCAGGGCCTTGTGCTTGCCAGGCAGAGGCTATGCCACTAAGCTGCATCTGAAGCCCTGAAGTGAATTTAAGACTCCTGTTGGCTCTGAACTATCTTTAGGAAGTAGTGGCAAACTGAGGAACTGGGGATGGGAAAATGGTCTAAGTTTGAAAATAGAAAGGGAAACAGGCGAAGTTTGCTGGAGTTTGTGTTCAGTAAAATGCTCAGATTTTCATCAGCCTGGGATTTATTTTAATTGACTGGCAGCAGTGGTGACCAAGTCCAGGGCCTTGGATGTGCTAAGCGGGGCTGGGCCCTCCCGGGGCCTAAGGCTGGAAGGATGGAGAGGAGCCCTTAGGCTCATGTCTTAGTTTTCCTTCTCTTATTGCTGGGACAAATACCTGACACCCAAAATGAAGGAAGAAAATGTTTATTTAGCTTACAGGTACTGCAGGCTTCAGTCCATATTCAGCTGGCTTCAAGGTAGAGTGGCACATGGCAGAGAGCAACCTTTCTTGGAGAAAAGAACAGAGAGCAAGGGAGGGGTAGCAGCAGCTCAAGCAGCTGGCTTCTCTTCCCTCCTTACATTGTAATGCGAATTGCCTGCCCCAGGGCAGGTGCAGCATCCACACCCACAGTAACCAATCACAAACTCCAGAAGCTGCCCCATAACTAGACACAAACCAGAACAGCTCACTATGAACAAGTTAGAAATCATGCTTGTGTGTGAGTCTGTGTGTGTGTGTGTATGTGCATACCTGCATGCGCATGGATCAGGGAAGTGATACATAGATTGCCTGGACTGCCCTTGGAGATCTTCAGCCTCTCCCATGACTCCTTTCAGTGGTGGGTTGTACCCCACAGCACAGGATCAGGAGCTGGCTGAGCCCCTCTCCATGGTGCTGAAGTGTGCATTTCACCTGGGGAAACTTCCCAGTGTCCCTTGGGGTGGTGGGCCAGCCATGTCATGCTTGCCAGTTTTGCTATTTCAATGAAGGATAGTGATTGAGCTTGCAAGTAAAACAAATTGGTTGTTAGGACTTTGGGAAACAGTGCCAGAAAGCTGCTTGTGGCTTGCTGGGATGAATCAACATGGGTGAGACTCACCGTAGGTCTACCAGGGATGGTAGGAGACATACCTGGAAATGGACTTCTTTTGTCTCCCCCCCCCTTTCCTCTATTGTTTATTTTTTGTCTTTTTGAGGCAGAGCCTCACTACATAGTTCAGGCTGGCCTTGAGCTCACTTTTTTTTTTTTTTTTTTGTCTTTTTGAGACAGGGTCTCACTATGCAATTCAAGCTGGCCTTAAGCTCACTTTGTAGCTCAGGCTGGTCTCGAACTCACAACAATCCTCCTGCCTCAGCCTCCCCAGTGCTGGGATTACAGGCATGCGCCACCACGCCCGGCTACACTTTTTTTTTTAATGTATTTGTTACAGGGTCTCACTATGCACCTCACAGCTCAGGCTGACGATACTCCTGTTTGCACCTCCCCAGTGCTGAGGTTACAGGCGTGTGCTACCACACCAGAGGGGCAGGCCAGCGGGGCATGTGCTGTGGGGAATCTCCCTGTGCTTGCTCAATGCTCACTTTGTAGCCTAGGCTGGTCTTGAACTGAAAGTGATCCTATGTGTCAGCCTCCCAAGTACTGGGGGTTAGGTGTGCACCACTATGTCCTACTTGACCTTGTTTTTATGTGTGTGAACATAGTTTCTTGCCCTTTGTGAGTGTGATTCAGTTTTCTTTCATCTCTTCTTTCTCTTTCCCTCCAGTCTGTAGCACCAGTTTCCCAAGTTTAGCATGATTGCCCTTTGTCCTCCAACCATACTTCTAATCTTGTATTCTTCTACTTCTCTGTTTTCTGAGGAATTTTATTTTTTACTATTATTTTTTTCTTCTTTCTTTTTTGTCTTTTTGAGACAGGGTCTCACTTAAGGCCAGTTCAGGCTGGCCTTAAGCTCACTTTGTAGCTCAGGCTGGTCTTGAACTCACAACAGTACTCCTGCCTCAGCCTCCCAAGTGCTGGGATTACAGGCTTGTGCCACCATGCCTGGCTTATTTTTTTTCTTTTTGATACCAGAGATCAAACTCAGGACCTTGTTCTTGTCAGGCAGACACTTAAAATGCTGAGCTATCTCCCTGGCTGTCTAACTCATATTTTATGTTGTTTTTTTTTTTTTTTTTTTTTTTTAATTTTTTGGCTGACTCAGCCCAGCATGGTGGTGGGGCTGGCATAGCATGTGGTGCTGGGGATCAACTACAGTCCCCTGAACCTGCCTAAGCTTGCCTAAGTAGGTGCTTTAGACCACTGAGCCACCTCCCCGGCCCCTCTAACTCATTTTAAATTGTAACTCCTGAGGGCAAAATTGACATATTAAGGACTTGTATACTGTATATAATTTTCTGATTTGTTTTATCTTTATTTTTTATTTTTTTATGGAGGTTGAGAATAAAACTTTATTGGATAGAAAAGCTTCTGTTGGAGAGGGACAGAAGAGGGACCTGAGCAGGTTGCCCCTCTGATTTGTTTTAGATTTTGTTGTATAACTGCAATTCTGGTTCATACACTTGCAGGCAACAAATTAATGGTTAACCCAGTTATTTTTGAGCTTGTGTTTGATGCTATTGTCGTTGCTGATGGTACCATTACAGCCAAAAGTGGCATATTTGTTTTAACCAGCTGTTCTTTCTGGTATTCCAAGACTGAGAATGACTAAGGGTCACATAGAGTACTGTGGCACAGTGCCAAAGAACCAGGGGCCAGGCCAAGCAGGCAGCAACTTCTCATCCCCAACAGATCGAAGAGGTAACATCAGACTTAAAACCCCAGACTAGTGACACCTGGAAGATAATACTATCAATAAAACCACCCACCATAGGCAGTTTACAAGCATCAACCCATGAATTAAATTAAGAAGAGAAAAGAATGAAAAGACACCTGAACGAAATGTAATGCCGGATGTCCAGTTTACCAAAGGCAAACCGAGGGGGCAGTGAGAATGGATGATCCAAAAAACAGTCCTACCTGGCCTCTCTGAAGTGGTAACAATAGTTACATGAACATGAGAAAAAATCAGATCAGAAGCAGTTTCTCAGGTAATTGCAGAGATGGTGTCCATGTTGAAAACAGACAAAAAATAGAGGAATTTAAGAAAAGTATGGAAGTCACAAATGCTCAGTATAAGACAGATTCAAGCAGGAATCTGGGAGAATAAAAGTACAATTAAAAGTGTCTTCAGAAGATTAAGCTAACATGAAGACAAGATCTCAGATACAGAAGTCAGGCTTGTGATTAGTGATCATGAAAAGATTTCTTGGGAATAGCAAGGGACAGGAAATCAGTCCAGCTGTTGTTAGGTGATGCAAAGATGGAATAACTGAAGACTGATTTGAGTCAATGAAAAAGCAGGACATAGCACAAAGGATATAAACAAACTTTATAGACATTATGACAGAAAACTTCCTAGGAGGGAAAAAAGAATTTGATATGCAGTTAAGTGAGGCATACAGAATTCCAATTAGCCATGATTAAAAAAAAAATCTAGGCCAGGCGTGGTGGCACATGCCTGTAATCCCAGCACTGGGGAGGCAAGACCAGCCTGAGCTACAAAGTGAGCTTAAGGCCAGCCTGAATTGCATAGTGAGACCCTGTATCAAAAAGACAAAAAAAAAAAAAAAAAAAAAAAAAAAAAAAAAAAAAAAAAAAAAAAAAAAAAAAAAAAAAAAAAAAAAAAAAAAAAAAAAAAAAAAAAAAAAAAAAAAAAAAAAAAAAAAAAAAAAAAAAAAAAAAAAAAAAAAAAAAAAAAAAAAAAAAAAAAAAAAAAAAAAAAAAAAAAAAAAAAAAAAAAAAAA